>JALBZZ010000590.1:0-19735 GCA_038051095.1 Globisporangium irregulare
TCGTCAGGTAGAAGTGGCCGATGTGATTGATGCCGAATTGACTCTCGAGTCCGTCTTCCGTGAGCTTTTGTGATGGTAACGCCACGCCGGCGTTGTTGATCAGCAAGTCCACGCGGTTGAAGTTCGCGCGGAACTCGTCTGCGAACGCCTCGACGCTCGCGAGGCTGCCGACGTCCAGACGCATGGACTCGACCTGCGGCGGCGCCAACTTCTCTCTCTCAGCAGCGCTTAGCGAGCTTCGCTGCTTCTTAACATGCTGTAGGATGTCACGCTGCGCCTGCCTGCCTCTCTCTTCGCTCCGACACGCGAGCACGACGATCGCGTGACGTTCGGCGAGCTTCTTGGCGGTTTCGAAGCCGATGCCCGAGTTCGCGCCGGTCACGATCGCCACTTTGCCCTGTTGCGACGGGATCTGCGAGCCGTCCCACGGCGCCAACGTGTTCGCGTTGACGAGTTCCATGCTATACTGTGCTGTGCTGTGCTGTAGTGTGTGTTTGGTGTCTGTGGCCATCATTTCGGCTGGAGCTCTTCGCCATCAAGCGCCATGTGTACCAGCTACCATCATTCCTGGTCAGTCAAAACATCTTGCTTCAGAGGACTGCTTTCAAAACCCTTTTTAAAATACTTAACATATTGGTATAGCAATATTGTTTGAAAGTCGCTGAACCTTGCTATTCTGATAAATAATCCTTTTTGTACAACAAAAGCCGCATTATTAAAGGGTAAAATGTGGCCCACACGCATAAAACCAGCAGCTATCCTGGAAGGTCGCCCTTCGCGTGAGACTCGCAGGCTGCTGTTCATTCATCACCACTTCATTCACAGCCAGGCGATGAAGAAGCGTGCGGTTGGCTCGCATGCTGACGACGACACCTCCGATCTAGCGAACTGCTACATGGAGCTCTGCGACTGCAATCCCGACCAACTGAAGACCACCGGCTCTTCATGGCAACCACCACCACCAGGACATTACCACAAGGACCCCCAGACCCTCACTGCCTCGACCTCATGCGTCTCGCTCTGGACGCCTGAGACCATCGCGATCCCCATCACGTATATCTACACGGGGTTGCTCTTCTCTCTGCCGTCGGCGTACATCGACTTCTTCCCCAGGACGCTCGGCGCCAGCGACGCGCAGCTGAGCACCATCGCAGTCGTGCGGTCGCTGCCCTGGACGTTCAAAGTGCTCTTCGGTGTGTTCCCCGACACGGCTCCGATCCGAGGGCTGCGCTTCAAGCCCTACTTGCTGCTCGGGTGTCTCATGAGCTCGTTCTTCCACTATTTGTTGAGTGCGTACAGCAACTCGCTCACGGTCGCATCGTTCGCGCTGCTGCTGCTCGGCTCGATGGTGGGTATCGTCATGGCGGACGTCATGAGCGACGCGCTGGTTGCTAACCGTGTGCTGCGCAAGCTGGAGGCGTACCCAGGTCAAGCGCAGTCAGTAGTGTACATGTGCCGCTTTGTGAGCGAGATGTTCGGCTTCTGGGCCGGCGCGCTGGTCTCGAACGGTATCCACTGGGGTGTCGGGCTCTCCATGAGCCAGCTCTTCGGACTGCTCGCCATGTTCCCCTTGCTCACAGTCATCCCGTGCATCTGGACCATGCACGAGCCTCGTGTGGTAGTATCCAATGTGATGCCCATCAGCGAGCAGCTCACCCAGCTGCACGTAATGCTCCAGCGGCGCGCGACGTGGCAGCCTGTAAGCTTCCTCGCGTTCTCCAGCGCGCTGCTCGTGCACAACTCGGCGTGGGGCAACTACTTGAAAGTCGCGTATCACTTTGACGCGTTCCAGTACGGCGCGCTGTCGGCGATCGGCGCGAGCGTCACGTTCGCCGCGATCCTCGCCTACCGCACGTGCATCATGGGCAAGATCGAGAACCCGTGGCAGTACCTCTATTTCATCACGGGCATCGTCGTCGCCGTGTTCTCGCTGCTTAACATCCTGCTCGTGCTCAAGGTGAACGACTCGCTGGGCATCGCGCCGTTCTGGTTCGCTGTAGGCGACGTCGCGGTCGTTGGATTTGCCAAGGGTTTCCAGTACCTGCCGCTCGCCGTCATCTTCGTGAGCGTGTGTCCAGAGAACCAGGAGGGCGTGGCGTTTGCGCTGCTCACGAGCATGACCAACGTCTCGCACGCGTTCGCGAACACGCTTTCTAACATGCTGCTGCAGCTCTGGCCCGTGGAGCTTCCGGATCTCGAACGCGGTCACTTTGACGGCGTCTGGAAGCTCACGGTGCTCACGACCGCCATCTCGCTGCTACCGCTCTGCTTCGTGACCAAGTTGATGCCGCGTGGCAGGCAGGAGCTCGAGCGCATAAAAGACGACATGTCGCCCAAAGCGGCGAACGCGATTGTGTGCGTCTACGTGGCTGGCGTCGTCTGGGTCGCGGTGCTCAGCCTGCTCGCGGTCGTGCAGCCCTGTAATGCGCTCGTAGGCGGGCGAGGTTGTTGATAAACGGATACGTAGAGTAGTAGACTCTATCACCTTTGCCAGTTTAGACAGTTAATGAAGCTTTCACTAGTCCAATGAGCTTCTCGAGATGTTGCTTGTGCGACTCTCCGCTTGAAGTAGCACTGACATCTACTACATCAGAGCCAGGCAGCTCCGGTGGTTCAACGCTGATAGTATTGTTCTTGCCGCTGCCAGATTGGCTCCAAGTAGCTGCCAGCATCGCGCATTGCTTCTCCACCGTCAGCAGCATCAGGCGAACGAAGGCTGTGACCCCATTCCTCCGCTTGCTCTGAAGCGCGAATTTCAGTTCTGTCCCGCTAAGACCGTAGATTTGCTCGAGCGCTTCGCAGAAGAGCGTTTGAGCTTCTTCCCACTGCAGAAACGCAACAAAGAAGCGCTGATCTCCGTCAATTGTTCCTCTTGAGGCTTTCTTAGTAGCTCCCAACTCCTGACACTCACTCGGTTCTCCATCTTCATCACCTTTAGTACCTCCTGTCCTCGTCATCCACGGATGCATCAGGATATCTCGTACGCGAGGGCGCTTGATTGGATCGACCACGAGGACACTTCGAACCAGATTCTGAGCGTCCTTCGAGAGCCCTGGAGGGAATGGGCGCTGAGACAAAGCTGATGAAGATCGGATACTCTGGTAGAGCTGGTGGAAGCTCTGGGCCTGGAACGGAAACTTGCCGCAGAGCAGCACGTACAAGATCACGCCGAGGCTCCAGACGTCCACGCGCTTGCCGTCGTAGCTCTTGCAGGATACCACCTCTGGCGCCATGTACGCTGGCGTGCCGCAAAAGTTTTTTGCCGTTTCGTCCGGGCCTGAGAACCTAGAGTCCGAGTCTGACGAGCTGTAGTCAAATTGGCTGAAGCCAAAGTCTATCACCTTGGCTCGCCCTCGCTTGTCAATCAGTACGTTCTCGAGCTTCAAGTCGCGGTGGATCACACCTTGGTCATGAAGAGAACTGACGGCGCCGCAGACCTGTGTGAAGATCCCGCGCGCCTTACTTTCGCTGAGCCGAAGTGAGTTTGGACTCGTCCGCCGCATGTAGTCGCAGATCGTCTCTCCCGAGACAAACTCCATCACCACGTGCATCTGTGTGGGCGTCTCGAACGCCTCGATGAATTGGATGATTGACGGATGGGGCCGGAGCGCGCTCATCATCTTGACTTCCTGACGCACGCGTTTCCAGTCCAAGATGTCGCTGCTGTTATCTTCATTGTGGCGCTTAGGTACTGTCATTGGTGGTACTTGTCTAGTGCTGGGTTGCTGCTTTGACATCGTTCTCGACGATGAACCATTGATATGAGAAATTGGTAGTCGGCAGCACATGGCAGCGCCGGTCTCTCGAAAATAGCTCTTGATCGCCACCTGCGTGTCGCTGAGGCGATGCTGCGCGCTATACACGCGACCGAACGTGCCCTTGCCGACGATTTTCCCAAAAGCATAATAGCAGCGCGCGTCTCTCTCCAGGCGCTTGAGCGGGCTTGCAAACGAATGCGGCAGTTCGCAGCTCAGCGCACTCATTAGGCGTTCTAGGATCAAAGGGTCCATGGCGATCGCTCTCATCTTTGCGATAGTGAGCTGCGTGGCTTTGCGAGCGAACAGTAGCTCGTCTGGGGACAGAAATGACGATTTCGAGCCTGATTCAGCGACAATGATCCGATTGTAGATGTGCTTGAGGTTCGTTTGCTGTTGTCTGGCTTGAAGTACCTCATTCACCTCCGCTGTGTGTGTATCACTGGATCTCAGGTGCTGGGCGTCGATCAGAGCGTGTTGAAGGCGGTTTGTCTTCATTATCAAGCTGTGAGAGCTGAGATCATTAGCTTGGCGAGGGTTATCAGAGGCACGCGCTGACAGAGGCATGTTGACTGGTGGTGAGCGTCTCGGCGGTCTTTTGCTCGCTCGCTCCGCTTCAAAATTGTTGCTGTTGTTGCCAGTGCTGGTTCTCAAGGAGTTTGAATCTCTGTGGTTTGCTGTAATTGCAGTTACCTCTGGATCTCCATTAGGAGCTGGAGCTGCTGCAAGGACTTGCGGTCGCTGAAGCTGGAGAGACGCACTCATCCTTCACCGGTAAGCATGAATTCACGGACAACAACTTGCTGTTCTATCCATGAACGAGCGTCAATGCACCTCCTTCGCTTGTCACTCAGCGAGTGCTATTCATATCTCATGACTCCGGTCATCCACTCGCGCGACAGATCAACTCGCTGAAGGCGGGGCGAGTGCGAAACGGACACGGCGAAACGCGTGAGCACCAGCCCGCTTCAAAATGCACCTAGAGCCGAAATTTGCCTCTCTCATTCTTTCCCCAGTCAATTGATCCGGTGTGAAGCCCTGGGCAACGGTGAACTCGAGCACTTAGATGCAGCAGCACAGTGGCGGTCGATCCTCCGATGACTCGGCTGCAAACGCGGTGAGCGAGGCGCTGGGCGGAGTGCTTGGGGGTTCAGCGGCAGCAATAGCACGTGCTGCTCGCAAGCCAAAGCCCCAGCTGCAGCCTCCAGCTGGGAACCGTGCACCGCCGGACTTACAGCACCAAGTTCCAGGAAGTAGTGGTGGTACTCCGGCATTTACGTATCGCCGTGGCGAAGCACCAGCCGCGCCATCTTTCGCTGGACTCCACCAAGCACGACTGCCGATCCAGATTCCAGCCGCTAATACCATCCAAAGAGTGCAGTCGAACGGACCGGTGGCCCCCACCTCCGCGATTGGCAGTAGATCTAAAGGACCACCAAGCAGCGCGAGACCAACCAACACAGCCATTCCGAGCCAGAATGATTCAAAGAGACCCGCTGCTGCTACACACTCTCCGTCGGTGGTGAAGATCGACATTCCGCCGATTCTTGAAAGCGTAAGTCCGGGCGATCATGGTTTTGATGGGTTGTCTCCACCAGTGATGCATTCGACCAATGGTGGCAGGGAACAGTCAGAGTTTCGGCGCCGCAAGTCGATCCAAAACCCACTCGGATTCTCTCAGCAGCAGCAGCAATACAAGGACGTTGGTGGTGGTAGCGGCCTCGACCAAAGAGATTCAAACCACAAGACGGCAGCAGCACCTTCACTTCGAAGCCCCGCGAGCGCTGCGTTGCGCTACACATCAGCGTTTCTGCGGCGCAAGCAGCCGTTCTTGGCCAGTGAGCAGTCAGGATCGTCCCGAGCGCCGCATAGTTTCGCTGAAAATCTTAATGAAGGCTCGCGGTTCTCCAATCGGCTCTTCTTCCAGGATGCCACCGCGTCTGAGCCATCCGAGCGATCGCAGAGCCAGACGCCGTCGCAGGCATCCTTGTCTTCTTCACCAGTACCCGATGCTGAACCTGACAATTTGTCAACAGCAGTAGACACAGAGACAGATGGCGGTGGCGGTGACAGCGCAGCCAAGAAAAAGACAAAGGCAAAGACCAAGAAGAATCGTAGTCACACCCCAAGGAAGCCCTCACTACCGCTCGACGCTAAGGGCAGTCCCTCTCGCCATCCGCAGCTTGAAAAGATCGGCGATCTGTCGCGCGAAGAAGACGAGTTTGATTTTGCGATCCTGCTCAAGCCCTCCAAGTACGAAGAGCACCTGGATTTGCCGCTGTCGAGCGATGCCAACCAACCGTTATCCTCCTCCTCAACCGAGTTGCTGGAAACAAAACAAGACTCCAACAGCAGAGAAGGCACAGTAGCAAACTTGGTGCTTCCTGTGAGCATCGAGCCCTCACGCCATCTTCGCGATCTAAAGCCCCAGAAAGACCCCACGCGCGCGCGCAACTTGATCATCGCACGTATCAAGAGCACGGGGCTCCAGGTCAAGCGCCTGCTCTCACTCGACGGCAAGCAGACGCTGCTCAAAGTCAAGGCGCCGCAGCACGTGCTCGAGATCGGCGCCGAGCGCATGAAGCTGCGTAAATTGCGCAAGTTTGACCAGATCTGGATGGAGTTTTCCCGCGAGTTGCGCGCCACGTTTGCCGACTACGACGAGCAGCACGGTGGTGTCAGGTTTATCGACAGCGAGAAACAGAGCATCGTGCACTCGCTCCTGACCACGAGCGCCTCGAACCTCGGATGTCTGAACGACCGCGGCGGTGGCGCCTTTGGGACTCTTGGGGAAAGCCTCGGCGCGGGGCTCAACGAGTTCTGCCCGCTCAAGACCAAGTATGTCGTACAGATGTTCCCACTGCACAAGCAGGACCTGGGCGTCCTCAAGAGGCATTGGGTCACCTTCTGGCGCGCACCCGATGCTGCTCTTATAGGTGACACCGCTGGAGCCTTAGGCTCAGCTTCAGGCTTGACCTCAAAGCCAAAGTCCTGCTGCGGCCGACTCGCCACGGAGGCGCTGAGCCAGCCGATCGACCAGGTGGCGCAGTACTTTGGCGAGAAAGTGGCGTTCTACTTTGCGTGGATGGAGATGTACACCCGATGGCTCGTCGTGCCGAGCGGCGTCGGCCTTGTCTTGTTCTGCCTCCAGGTCACGAGCAAGAAGATCGACCACCCGCTGGCGCCGCTCTATGCGATCTTCATGGCGCTCTGGACCTCGGCGTTCCTGATCGCGTGGAAGCGCAAGGCTTCGGCACTTGCGTATCGTTGGGGCACGCTCGGCTACGAGGAAGACACCGAGGTGACGCGACCCGAGTTCTACGGCGACCCGGCGATCAGCACGGCAGGAAACAAGAAGTACCCGTCGTGGAAACGGTACCTCAAGTACCTGATCACGATGCCGACCGTGCTAGGCTCCATGGCGCTGACCATGACGATCACGTTCTTCGCGTTCTCGACGCGCGACCGCCTCGAACAGAACTCGCTGGAAACAAGGGCACGTGCCAAGCACCTCGCCGAGGACATCACGTCGGACCTCAAGCATGGACTCACGCTCGAGAACCTCAAGCGGTTGTCTGCGCTGGGGCTCGAATGGCAGTTCTGGTTCTACTTCCTCATCACACCCATGCTCTACGGACTGCTCATTCCCGTGCTCGACTTCTTCTTCACGAAGTGGGCGCGCGTGATGACTAACTGGGAGAACCACGAGATCGAGAGCCGGTACCAGTCGCACCTGATCCTCAAGGTGTTCTCCTTCCGCTTCGTGCACGTGTTCGCGTCGCTCTACTACTACGCGTTCGTGGACTACTCGCACAGTGACAACCTGCTGCGCGTGGCAATCCAGCTGGCGAGCTTCATGGTCGCCGGCCAGCTCTGGAAGAACGTCATGGAGACGCTCTACCCGTTTGTCAGGCGCCGCTGGCAGATGCAGCAGAAGAAGAAAGACACGAACGCGCAGTTCAACCACTCGACGGTCTTCAACGTCAACGTGTCAGGGGCGTCGAGTGGCGTGCACCGAAGACGCAACGAGCGATCTGCTGGCCGAATGGCTGGAAACACTGCTCATGGCAACAGTGCGGCTCGCATGATGTTCGCTGGTGGTGGTGGCGTTGAGATGAACAACAGCAACGCGGTGATCCACGAGCAGTGCGTGCGGCTCGAGCAGGCGTCTGATAAGGCCTGGGAAGAGGCCGAACTGCAGCAGTACGACACGTTCGAGGACTACACCGAGATGCTCATCCAGTTCGGCTACGTATCATTCTTCTCACTCGCCTTCCCACTGGCACCGCTGCTCGCGCTGCTGAACAACGTCTTCGAGCTGCGTACCGACGCGTTCAAGCTCTGCCACACCAAGCAGCGGCCCATCGCGCACAAGGCGAGCGGCATCGGCATCTGGTTCCACGTGCTGCAGCTCATGAGCGTGCTCGTGGTGCTCACCAATTGCCTACACATCGCGTTCACGACCACACTGCTCGAGCGGCTCTTCCCCCGAGACGCCGTGTCCGAATCCACCAAGGTCTGGCTCGCATTCGGGGTCGAGCACTTGCTGTTGATGCTCAAAGTGGGGATGATGGTCGCGATCCCGTCCATGCCGCGGGACGTGCAGGACAAAGTGAGAGTTGAGCGGGAGCAGGCCAAGCAGGAGAGCGCGCGCGCTATGGCCGCCAAGATGCTGCTACTCGCGACGGCTGTTGCTGCTGCTGCTGAACGAGACGAGCTGGCTGATCCCAAGTCCATGTCACCGCTACAGAGGCAATAAATCAAGAACTACCAAGTCTCTTTTCTAAAAGTAATGACGCAAACGCATTCATTACTTTACCGTACTCCGAGTCTTCGATGTCGTGTCTCCTTCCTTTCTCTCTTTCTCTCTCTCTCTCTCTCACTCTCTCTCTTTGATCAACTTGTCCCTAGCTTCTCTCTCTCTATGCCCAAAACGCAGTCCCGAACTCGTGCTCTTTGTTCCTCGCCCTTCGTCGTCTTCTTCTCCAACGCTCGAACGTGAATAAATAGGTGGTCAAACGCGAACGGTGTGGTCTCGAAACAAAACTCACTGGTAGCTGCTGCGTCATCCCCCTCATTCTAAAATGAAAACTGCACAGCCGCTACCACGAGAAGAATTGCTTGGAAAGTGTAATTGCTGCCGCTGGTACGAGACGTCACCGAGTACTCTCTTTATCGCCCCGCGCAGAGCGGGCAGATGTACTTTTCAGCCGTGTCCACGAGCGCCGCCAGTAATGCACTGTAACAACACAAACAAACCAAAGACAAAAGTCAGCAATCGGTAATACAAGCCCGAATTTGTAAAAAGATAACGCGAGAAATACGTACGGGGTGAGAGTCGTATCGCAGGCGGCGTGGACCCACATCTCGCACGAGTCGCAGCAGACAAAGCTGCTCTCGTCGTCCTCTTCGTACACGAAGTTGCACACGGGACAGTACTGGCCGAGCGCGCGCAACTCTCGCTCACGGGCGCTCTCTTTCTTCGTGCGCGCGCGCTTTCGAGCGGGAGTCGTGACTGCGGTGGCAGCAATAGGAACTGGAGCCGCAGTTGGCACGACAGCCGAAGCGACTGACGACGACGACGACGCTCTCGAGCGTGACGACCGGGAGCTGGTGATGGCCTGCGCCTCAACGACAGGTTCAACCACAGAGACTGCTACAATCGAGTTCTTCCGCTTCCGAGACTTCGAAGAGGAGACGGCGGCAGTAGTGGTGGTAGTTGTAGCAGTGGAGGTCGAAATGGTCGTGACACTGTCTCTGCGACTCGTGGACTTTCGCGTTCGCTTAGACGTTGTCACCGACTCTTCGACTGCAACTGCCTGCTCTTCTTCATGATGGTGTTTTTCAATTACGTGCTCTTGCTTCTCAACAACAGCGCTCGTAGTCGCTGTTGCTTGCTGCTGCACTGGCCCGTTCTCGTACTCGACATTATGACTCTCCACCACTGCATCAAACGACGTCACAGACGATGCCGAGCGCGACGTGCGCAGCCCGCCACCCGCGAGATCCGCGTACTCGTACTGGCCAACCATCTGCGGCGGCGATGGCATGGGTGTGCCGCTGTCGCTCTCGTCGTCGTCTGAGTCGTCTCGTCTTTTCTTCTTTTTCTTCTTCTTCTTGTCCTTCTTGCTCTTCTTCTTGTCTCGCTTGGCGCTCTTCGAGTGGTCTCTCTCCTCTTTCTGCTCCCTGAGCTCTTCTTGCTGCGCTTCAAACACTGCTACGTGGTAGTCGTCGTGCACGACGTCAGTCTTGACCACGATCTTGATGGCTGTCGTTGGTGCAGTAACCACTTCCGAGACAGGCTCTTGCTGCACTGTCTCAGGCGCCACCACGAGCTCCTGCGGTACAGGCTTGCGCTTCTTGCTCTTCGCCTGCGCCTGCTGCTGTTTCTTGAGTATCTGGAGCTGCTGCTTGAGCCGCTTCTTCTCGAGCGCCGCCTCCGCCGCGATGCGCTCCTGCTTCTCGAGCTCTTTCTGCGCGCGCTCGAGCTGTTTGCGCGCGAAGATGTCGCTTCGCTGGAGCTTCAGGTAGCATTCGAGGCAGACGTCGACCTCTGCTTGTTGTCCCACTGTATGCAGCAGCTGCGCTTGGTCCACTGGCAGAGTTGTAGCTGTCGTGGCGTTTGGTTCCGCTGTCGTAGACGGTGTGGCTGCGGTAGCAAGCGCTCCATTGGTGATAACAGGCACAATTGGGGGCTTTGTATTGCCAGCTTCGCTCTTCATGTAGTTCACGCCATTCGCTTCCTCTTCATGCTTCATCTTCGTGCTCTCGCGCGCGATCTTTCGCCACAGTGGTGTCGATTGCGTGTGGCACTCGGCACACATTTTCGAGAACACGGAGCGCTGCTCCACGATCGGCGCGGGCGCCTTGCGCTTCCCGCCTCGCGCGCGCGACGGCCGCGTGGTCGCCTTCTGCATGAACTCCCTCGGCGGCCAAGGGCGTTCGCGTGAGAACTCGCCGAGCGGAAAGCCTTTACCGTCTTTCTTGCCACTAGCGCCGCCGGTGTTGCCATTCCCGCCACCACCCGAAGCAGCAATCGCATTTGCAGTGCCTTCTTTCTCGTCTCGATCAAGCGCAGCGTCGTACTTCAGGCGTCGCAGCGCGATGTTCGCGTTGCCCGCGAGCAGCGGGTTCCACATTGGCTCGCGCACGGGCTCATACGAGAACATGTCGGGTGTGTGGTAGTCCCACTGCGCGTTACGCTCTGCAAAGCACTGCTGGCGCAGCAGCTCCAGCTCCGTGTCAATGCGCAGCGTCATCTCGGAGATGCCGTCGCCAACGATCTCCACACTGGCGCTCTTCTTCTCTCCATTATCAACTTGCGCGTTGACAACACCCGCGACCACCTGCTTCGTGTCTTGGTAGAACCGCAGCAGCTTCTCTCGAATCGCGTCGCGGGAACTCACGACGCCAAACACGTCCACCACAGCAACATGATCACATACTCCACTGCAGCTAGCAAACGCCTCGTGGTCGTAGTCTAGCGGCAGCAGCGCGCGGGGGGGATCCACTTCACAGCTCTGCGCGTGGCTGGGCAGCAGCGGCAGGCCGTCCACGCCATGGGTCGCATTTAAGGGGAAACCAGCCGCCAGCGTCGACGCCGCCGCCGCCGCCACCGCTGCTGGTTTGACGGGCTTCACGGACGGCGACGCGGCGGTCGCGAGGGAGGAGGAGGCGAACGCGTCATGCGCTGCGCTCGGACGCAACGCGGGCGACTGAGTGCTGTTGTGGCTCTGCATGCTCGGTCTGGGAGGGCGGCGCCAGCGGCATCAACCAGTCCAGTCCGCGCAGTCACACAAACTCAAACGCTCGGCTTTTGGGTTTGGTACCAAACAATTCGAGCAAACAAACTCAGAGCCAAAATAGAGGAGAAAGGGGGTGGGAGAATAACAAACGAACAGTGATGGCGAAAACGTTTCTTTGAAGAAAAAAACGTTTCTTTGGTTATTTTGCTCAGCCCAGTCTTTTTATGAAACAGTTATTGGGTATTTCATATACAGTGGTAGCAGGAAATATAAGACCACCAGATTTTCTCGCTGTGTGAGCTGAAAACTCCATCAAATTGGCTGAAATTTTGACACAATGCTTTTGTTCATGTGTTCAACTGGCAGTGTTAGTTTCAGCATTCAACACGAAAGATTGATGAAGCAACAAAAAATAACGCATTTTTGGGGTGGAAATATTTATGACCAAATCGGTAACATTGGTATCGAAAGCGCTTAAGCAAGCATCAGCGATTGTTAATACGGTGACTTAATTCCCTTGAGCTCATGAACAGCGGTGCATTGATTGCTCATCGAACGGATAAATTGTCCGATGTATGCAGAGTTGATTTCGTCCCAAGTCTGCAAAATGGCGGTTTGAAGCTCTTGTTTGGACGCGAACTGCCTTCCTCCTTCGTAAACTCTGCGAACGAGCACACCCCACACGTTCTCGATTGGGTTGGCGTCTGGACTCAACGCTGGCCAGCGCATGACGGTCATATCCTGCTCGGCAAACCAGCCCATGGTGTAACGCGAGCGGTGAATGGAGGCGCTGTCCTGCTGGAAGGTGAATCCACGTGGGTGCTGCTGCTGCGTGTGCACGTACGCCTCGTTGTTCTGTTTGCCGTGCAGAACGGCCAAGCAAGACTTACCCTTCGCTGAAAACGCACCCCAAACCATTACCGATCCGCCTCCTGCTTGACGCTTCGAGAAGACCTGTTCTTCGCGACAAAGGTCGTTCCAGTAATACTGGAGCCCATCGGGGCCGTCGAGGTTGAGCTTCTTCTCGTCAGAGAAGATCACCGACTCCCATTTCTCCCCAAGAGTCACAGAGACACGAGCCCATTCGAGGTGAACCAGCCTGTGGGCCTTCGTGAGCACGGGGCTGCTCTTACACTTCACGTAGCGCAGCGTGTCTTCGCGGGCGAGCACGCTACGCACGGAGCGAGCCGAGACGGTGAGGTTGAGGATGCGGACGAGCTGTAAGGAACTGTACTGGCCGGTCTGGGCTGCTCGAACGATAAGGCGGACGGTTGCTGGGGTCAGGCTGGAGCGTCTGTCGGGGTGCCTCATGGTGTTGTAGCCTCCCGGGTTGCGCAGGTAGACATTAACAACGGTCTTGGACTTTCCAATCATGCGAGCGATCTCTCTCTCTGGCTTGTTCCGGCAGCATACATGGCGGAAATCTGACCCTTCTCAAAGTCCGATATAGCTAGCCCTCTAGGCATCGCAATTTTTTTTCTCCTGTTCTGTAAACCACACAGATAATATTTAAACATATTTTCTTCATATAAAACGCTATTGCAGACAAAAACAACGTACCAAAGCGAGTAACGGACGCTGGGAGCTGTGTGGTCTTATATTTTCTTCCGGGTACTTGCGGCGTTATTTTCTGAAGTGACACCACAAATGATCGGATCGCGGAAACAAGACCACCAAACGATTAGTCTTCGTTAGGCGAGTTGGAAAACGTAATTACATCTGTAAAAAAAAATTATCTGCCTGAGTCTCGAGCGTAAAAAGCGAATCGGTCTTATATTTCCTGCCATCACTGTATGTTGGCAGTGAATGCTAGCTTTTCTGCTGGAGAAAACTAACCCCATTCATACCATTTCGAGAAAATCAATACATTTGTTATCATCGAGATTCGAGGCTTCACTTGCGAAAAGAATGAAAAACCGTGGAGTATAGGTGCCGTGGTTTTCGGTATAATTTTGCACTGATTAGGCTAGCTGTACTTGTTTTCGAAACCAATGTACTGCCTTACGTGCGCATTTTCGTGTGTACTGAGATTGGTTATTTTTGCTGTGTTTTATTACATAATACGTAAATAACTAACGGTAAGAGAAAAGTGACCTGATCTGTCCAGGCAAACAGAGGTAAGTGATAATTTGCGTATCACACCGTAAAATAAGTCGGTAGATTTGGTCTCACCTGTTCTTTGGCAAGCCATTCGGATATTCAACCCAAAAGGCAACAGACCATTTTCTACTCTTTCATACATTACGCAAATTTGAATTATTTTCATCTAATACCTAATTACACGCACCTTTTCCCTGGTCTGTGAGGGTTTTTCTTCTTCCCCCCTCTTCCATCGATCGCTGTCACCATTCCCAGCAGCAATCCAAAAGGCAAAAAGCCCAAGAGCTTCTTCACACAAGCGACTTCCAAGACACACGACAGAACAGCACAATGGCCGACTCCACCGCCGCCCAGGACGCCCCTCGCCAGGAGGAGGACGCGCGCAAGGTCAACTTGGTCTCCATGGACGGCGACAGCTTCGAGGTCTCGCGCAGCGTCGCCTCTATGAGCGAGCTCGTCAAGACGCTCATCTCCGGTACGCTTTTTTTTGTCTTTGTTTTTGCTGTTGTGAATGTGCGAATATGAGAATGTGGGCGGGCGGGCGGGCGGACGGGCTATGCGGTCATGTACAGATGGGCTAATGCGTTGCGTTTCTATTGTGTGGGTGGATCCAACAACAATAGATGAGCAGGAAGACGACGAGGTGCAGGAGATCCCGCTGCCGAACGTGAAGAGCACGGTGCTCTCGAAGGTGATCGAGTTCTGCAGCCACCACCACAACAACCCGATGCGCGAGATCGAGAAGCCGCTCAAGAGCTCGGACATGCACGACGTGGTGTCGGACTGGGACGCAAACTTTGTGGACATTGAGCAGGACATCCTCTTCGAGCTGATTCTGGCGGCGAACTACATGGACATCAAGTCGCTGCTCGACCTGGCGTGCGCAAAGGTGGCAAGCATGATCAAGGGCAAGACCCCGCAGGAGATCCGTGAGACGTTCAACATCGTGAACGACTTCACTCCCGAAGAGGAGAGCCAGATCCGCGAGGAGAACAAGTGGTGCGAAGAGGCCTAAGCGATGGGTGCGCGTGTGAGCGAGCAGGTGGTGGATGTAGTCGAAGTGTCTATGCCGACAACAAATGGCCATTCCCCATCCCGCAGTTGAGATCGCCTCAATCAATCAAAGCTCACGAGTCATCCAAGTCAGGAAGAAAGAAACAACAACAAAAAAGAAGGAAGAGCTCTGTTTGGATCCGAAGAAACAAGTGCAGGAGCTCTCTCCGCGTTTAAATAATAATAGGATGTCTGCCATCGTGGAAGGAAACGGCGAAGACAGCGATTTGCACGTGACGAAAAGCCACCAGTGACGATGAGGGGCTATGATCTGATGCTGCAATGGCAGGTAACGACTGTTTTTGTTTCGTTACTGGTGTGGACTGAATTTCTGTTTCTCTTTCACACCGCCTTTCACTCTCAACAACCAGACACCGATGCTGATGTGCCCTGCGCTCTCGGATCGCACACACTGCGTCCAAGAGGCACGCACGCCAGCTCATGTTGCAATGAGTGGTAAACGCTTTTCCGTGGCGGTCTCAACAAAATTCAGTCTCAGAATGAGTCTGTACGTACTTGGGATAATTCGCCCATCGATTGATACACCAAGCGCCACTTGCTTTGGCTCTGCAGAAACTACCACGGCCGCCCATACGTTCATTCTTTCTGAGATTCAGATCCCATCGAAACGGACACTATTTTCATTAGCGGCGGGCGAAATGCGTGCCAAACGATGGGCTACGCGTTTGGGTAATGGATCCTACCTACTCCCTATTGATGCACACATGCATACTTTGATTGATATGTTTCATCCTTAATTGCGTGATCTCTTTGGGGGAAACAAGAACACAAACTCAACAGGACGGGCCGCTGGTATAAACGGTCGCTATAGCAGTCGCTTGTAAGATCTGAATGCACTGGAGGAGCATGTCACATCTGTCGCAAATAGGACTGCGAGAAGGCAAACAGGGGGCGAGAGCGAGGCTCGTCCCCAGCCACTTTCCATACATACAAATGCATACGCATACACACATACACAGTCATTGATTGCCGCTCGGTTTTTTGGGTCTGTGGACAACGCAGCGGATTCTGGAATGGCGTTCACACTGCGCAAAGGTCAGGAGAGGTCGTCTGTTACATGTTGTGGACCACCTCATTAGCAGTGACCAACACAAAATGACTGGCTGGTGGATAAAGGAGTTTTAGACCTACTTTGTGACCCAGATTGTGGTCTGGAACATCATGTGGAAGGTTATCCACATTGAAACCCAACACTGTTGTTGTTGCTACAAGTGAACCATGCAATAAGCACGAAATACGAAGTGTTGCTTGCTATCGTCGATTATTCCTACTGCTTGCGTATCAATCTCTTTCTCAAGCTCTTCTTCTGCTTTCTAGACTCGGCATCTTAGCAGCAGCATTTACGATTTCGCATCTGCGGTGGATCGTCTTGCGAGTCCTTCGATCTTGAAATTGCGGTTTATTAGCTTCGCATCTGGGTGAAGCTGCTCGAGTTTCCGAATTGACTGAACCCGCCTTGCGTCGTGCCACTTCCAAAGCCACCCCCGCCAGCGTTGCCGAAGCCTCCAGTTGAGCCAGTCTGAGCGCCGAAGCCTCCGGCTGAACCTGTCTGAGCCCCAAACCCACCGAAGCTTGCTCCTTGTGTACTGAACGAACTGAAACCTGTGCCAGCAGATTGCGCGCCAGAGGCAGCAGCAGGTTGGACTCCAAACCCGCCAGCGACTGGGGTGCGAGCTGCTGCACCAAATGCCGACGGAGCTCCGAATGCTGGCTGAGTGCTGCCTCCAAATGCTGGTTGAGCAGTGGCGGCACCTCCAAGCGCTGAAGATGAGCCAAACATCGGCGTTGCACTTGCACCAGCTCCTAATGCAGACGGAGCACCAAAGCCACCTCCAAACGATGGCGTGCTTGCTACCCCAAACGCAGTTGGCGCGGCAGGTGTGGCCGGCTTGCCCAAGTACTTCTGCTCGAGCATCGCGAAAAGCCGAGATTCTTGACCCTTGTACTTCTCCAAAGTTGAGTCCACATCTTTCACCTTCTCAGGGTTGAACTGCTGGTAGAACTTGATCAGCTTCTCTCGGTGCTCAGAGCTACCGGTCGAGCCAAAAGCTCCTCCAGCACTGCCAAACTGATTCGCTGCTCCGAAACCTCCCGCACCTGCTCCGCCGCCTGCACCAAAGCCACCAGAGCCGAGAGTAGATGGAGCGCCAAATCCACCTGGGCTTGACGATCCAAAGCCACTGACTGGATTAGCGGCGTTTGTAGTCGAGGGTGCACCAAATGGGCTGGAAGTCTGCGGTGCAGCACCAAATGGGGACGATGATGGAGCCGCTGGCTTGGTGCCAAAACCACCACCAAACGAGCCTGTTGTTCCAAAACCTGTTGATGGCTGCGCATTTCCCGAAAGACTGATCGACGAAAACGTTCCTGCGTTTCCGAAGGGGCTTGCTGCTGCACCGGCCTTAGCAGGTTGGATTGCTGGACTGGGTGGAACGCCACCAGGTGCCGTCTTGTACTTGGTTGCCAAGTTCTGGAATAGCTTCTCTTCGTTTCCCTTGTATTTTGCTAACGTGGCATCCACATCACCCAGCTTTGCTGGATTGTGTTTCGTGTAGAAATCCACCAGTCTCTGACGGTGATCAACTGCCGGTTGACCAAATGGAGACGCCGAGGCAGAAGCCGATCCAGTGCCAGCAGCAGCACCGAACGATCCGAATGTACCAAAATCAGTCGCTACAGTAGTCGTCGACGCTAGTTTCGCAGCAGCAGCTCCAAACCCTGAGGTTGAGACCGTGCCGAACGGACTAGGCTTTTTACTTGCATCCTCCGTACTGGCAGCTGGCTTGGCGGCTCCAAACGGGGAGAAGGCAGATTTACTTGAATCAGTTGCCGCAGTTGACGTAGCACCAAAGCCCGATGGTTTCTTCGGCAACGGACCACCGGACAAGAACTTTTTCACATCTTCTGGCTTCGAGTCAGGGATGTACTTGGTAAACAGTCTTGAGAAGAGCTCTTCTTCGCGTCCAACAAAGCCAGCGAGCGTCTTCTCTGCTTCAGACACCTTGGAAGGGTTGTACTCTTCATAGAACTTGGTCAACAGAGCCTTGTGGTTAGTCGCCGAGGAAGGCGTTGAAAAGCTCGTCGTTACTGCAGGTTTGTCTGAAGTCAGATCTTTTAATTGCGTGCCAAAGTCAGATCCGAAGCCAAAAGCACCGGTGCCTTGTGTAGATGACTCTTTCTTTCCGACTTCGGAGATCGCAGCAGGCTTTGGCTTCACCGACATTGCCGGTGCACTACCAAAAGGAGTTGCATTTCTAGCCCGCTTTGAGTCTTGGTCACTCGATTTGCTCTCTAAATCCAACGAAAAGGAGGTGTCTTCTGAATTTGGCAGAGAGAACTTTGTAGGTTGGGAAGTCGACGAAGCGCCAAATCCAAACGCGCTTGGTTTTGGTGCAGAAGAGTCGCTTCCAAAGGCCTTCGGCTCTGGCTTTGACGAGGAAGAAGTGGCACCAAAGCCGCCAATTGCTGGTCGTTCCGGAGCTTGACCAACGCTTGGCTTTGCTCGCTGAGGAGTTTGAATAAACTTTGCCGGCTCCTTCGACGCCTTATCCTCGGCCAGCGAGAACAACCGGGATCCAGACTTGACTTCAGTTCCCTTGAAAGAGACGGAATTTGAAGTTGATTTTGTCGTGCTCATCGGGGACGCGACCGTAAGCTGAGTTTTTGGCATGAGCTTACTGTACGCCTTAATACGGAGCGGAGATGACGCTCCGGATGCGGACGAAGCGGTGAGCTTGCGACGTGGAGCCGAGGATACATCCCGAGGCGTGATAACATTGTTACACAACGACAAGAAGTGCTGGCGGACATCTTGGCTTCGCTGTTCTGCTTCAGTGATCAACTCCGCCATGTCGACCTTCGACTTTGTGAAAGGAACTGTCGCTTCAAATACCGCAGTACTGTTTCCGCGAGTTGACTGCAACATGCGTTCGCTTCCTAGAGTCAAATCATCCATCTGCTGCGCCAAGCTTGACACCTTGTTGTACTGGAGCTTCGAGTTGTCGTACGTTTGTTTCAGTACGCGGAATAAGTGAGCAGTCGAGACGGCACTATTCAGTCCAGTAGATCCTCCCATTCCCAGGGATCCCAGCTTCGTTGAAGCAACGTGGTTCTCAAGATCAACACAGCTTCGCTCCACTTCATCGAGCTTGTCCTTGAGTGTCTGTCGCGTTTCTTCTGATCGCTGATCCAGCGGCTGCTCTTCCAAAGAGCGCTTCAGGGTTTCGTCCTTAAAGCTTGCCAAGATTTCTCGTCCGTACTCCAATTGTTCATGAACATCGCCATCACTTCCAATCACAAACAGAACATCCTTCTCAATTTGATCACGCGAGTCATCCAAGCTGTTGATGTCGTCGCACAGACTGGACACTTGAGTTTGGAGCTTGCGCAGCTGGGATGTCACTTGGTCGCTGAACTTTTTGTCTTCTGACTGGATGCTCTGCGAATTACGCTTGATACGCTGGAAAGATTTGTCGAAATCAATAATCAACTTCCACAACTGACCTTCAAGCACTGTTTTTGGGGTTGCTTTTCCACCCTTTCCTGCTTCGGAGGTGGAAACCTCCACGCTTGTCGAAGATTTCGCGTTCGAAGAAGCCACAGCTGGGTTTGTCGGAAATTTAGACGTGCTCGCTCCAGAGCTTGACGCTGAAGGTGTGCTTGAAAGGGAGAACGAGTTCTTCGTATCGGATTTTGGCACGACTCCAAAAGGAGATGGCTGGCTTGGCTTGTCTGCATCTGTTTTGGTCGAAACCGTTCCAAATAGCGATTTTGCTGCAGCAGGTTTACCGAACAGGCTCGTTGATGCGCCGGTGCTTGTAGGTCCAGATCCAGTTTTGGATCCGAACAAGCTTCCTCCAAAGCTACTGCCGAATGAAAAAGATGACTGCTCGGTTTTGATAGCGCTTTTATCGCTTCCTTGAGACGCAACGCTGGTAAACACCGGAGGCTTCGGCTTCGTAGACGTGTCTGGAGGGTAACTACCAGTCGATGCACCACCAAACGCTGGAGGCTTCGGCTTCGTAGACGTGTCTGGAGGGTAACTACCAGTCGATGCACCAC
>JALBZZ010000591.1:0-19588 GCA_038051095.1 Globisporangium irregulare
TTGCCGCCGAAGCAGCGTGGCTGGCGAGCGGTGCCAATGAAGAGAAGTGGGGGGCAAAAGGTGCCATCGGCGTTGCTAGTGATAGCGACTGTGATTCGCTTTTTTAAATGCTTCCGCCCAGAGAAGCTCGCAGCAGACACTGTCCTGCTCAGCACCGCGCAATAATAATACGCTGCTTCGTCCATATTGTATATGTCCTTTTTGCGTAGCGCGCGATCGCCTTCCTCAGCGCCTCCCTCCCGCTCTCCACAGCAGGATCCACAGAGTCTGCCTCTCCGTGAACATGTCGAGACTTCAGGCGGTTGCGTGACTGGAAGCGCGCGGGCCATCCGACGCTGAACGTCATGGCGATGAGCTGCTTGGGTGCATGAGGGGGAGGCCACGAGCAAGAAGCAGCTCACTGCAACTCTTTTTCGCCTTCTGGCGGATTGTCGCGCCGGTCACGATCGGTAGCTGCAATTCCTCGCATCGCCGGATCCATGCGACCAGAGCCGTCTCAAGCTGTGGACAGCGAGCCTTGTGTGGCGCTTTGCGCGAGGGGGATAGTTCAGTGTCGTCGGCGCCGCGGCCAGACTTGTTCAGAATATCGCGCAGCGTCGTCTTCGCGAGAGGGCGTGGCAGCGCGAAAGCCACCAATGCCCACTCGCACAGCTCATGGCGAGTCATCTCTGTGTGCGCCGCGTGCTTGGCGCGCAGTGCGGTCTTCTGGGAGAGAGTCAGGTGGACGCGAGCCGTTGCAGTCGCCATGCTGTCGGTGCCGAGCCATGCTTTTTGTTTGTGACAGTCAAGTGCATTTGCGAAATTTCTTGAAAGCGATTGCGATGCTATCCTGATCACTTTAAAGAGGATATCAATTGATTGTGATGGGCGGTATTTTGAGAGATGCCTGTAGTAGCAATTGTCACTATTTTGTATAATAGTGACATACGCTTCAAAAAAGTGACCAAGATTTCCTTTTCTGACGTTTCGCTCAATGAATTTTAGCGCGCGCGAGCATGAAGCGCGATCCTCCCATTTCATTGACTGGAATGACGATGAGGGGAGATGTGAATGTGCGTTAATCGCGTTAATACTCGCATGTGAGGCGCACGCGTGTATTCATCCACAACAGGCGGCAAGTGAATGGTCCGCAAGATTGGAAAGAAAATGCGAGGCTGTGTTTCGCGGAGAGGTCGCGCGCATGTTCTGTTCAGCAAGGCGCCTCGTCACCGTGTGGTGTTGAAGATGGCTTCACTTTGGGTTTGGTCAAGACTTACCAGTAATGTGTGAGCTTGCAGCCAGCCAGTAGTTTGTTTCGCCAACTTCATGAAAAATGGACAGCTCCTACTGGCGGAGGTCTTCTTGTACGCGTTGGCGATGCAGCCCCAAGCGACGCGACACAAGGGTGCAGCAGCAGCAGCAGAGGAGCCTCCCAAGCGCGCAAGATCTCGCTCACTTCGATTTCTATCCACTCGTGCGCAGCTCAAGACGAAGAAGACGAAGTAAACCGAGTGGTTCTCAGCACTGACGCTACCAACGATGACCTCAAAAGACGCTCGACATGGTAAGGCAGCGAGCATCTCGAGCCCACCTCTGGCTCAAGCTTCTCGTGCTCGTCGCTGCGAACGCAGTGCTTGTGACGCAAGCAGTCGATTCGGCTGTCACTACTGGCCCTGTCGCACAAGCGATGAAGAAAGACGTGTGCTTTGCTACTGTGTCACCAGGCGATGCCAGCGTTGGCATCGCTGTCGTGACTGATGCTGCGTGCAAGGGCGGCGGTCTCGGCTGCTTCCAAGACGTGTGCCGCTTCTGCAAAGCCTGCAGCCCTCCCCAGTCTTAGCACTTGCTCGGCTGTGAAAAGATCTCCGACTCGACGGTTAGCCCTCAAGCAACCCCAGCTCCAGCGCTCTCTCCAAGCAGTGGCGCGCCGCAATGCACCTCCAAGGTGTCCCCTGGTGACGCCGAGGGTGAGGTTGATCTCATCACCGATCTGACGTGCCGTCAAGGCGGACTCGGATGTTTTCAAGATGCTTGCCGTGTTTGCAAGCGTAGAGACACGCCGTAGTCCCAGCATTTCCTCCGATGCGATCAAATTGCTCCTGCGCCAGTAGCCACAGCTTCTCCTCGTCCGACTGCTAAACCAACTCCAACACCAGCTCCGAAGCCAATCGCCACTACTCCAAAGCCAGCTCCAACTCCTATCCCAACTCCGGCTCCGACACCAGCCATTGGTGGATTTGGTCCAACCTCCGTGACCCCAGCCCTTTCACCAATCCCAGTTCCCGCTGACAGTTGTTCCGCAGCGATGTCGGCAGAGGTGCTTGCTCTCGGTTTTGCCGCGTTTACGGATCCGACATGCAAAGGATCCGGTTCATTTGACTGTACCAACATCGTATGTCGCGTGTGCAAAACGGCCGACGACACCCCGGTCCTCTCAAGTTGTGCAGTGCATTTCCGAACGCGCCAGCTTCATTCATTAATGCACTAATTCCCCCCGACTACTCCTTCGCCTGAACCAGTTACCGCTATACCCGGACGCTACTCGTCAGTTTTCCCGGCAGACTTGACAGCAATCGGTGCTGTAGCGTTTGTTGATCCCACTTGCAGAGGATCCAGTGCTTTTGACTGCACCGAAATTGTTTGTCGCGCGTGCAAGACCAGAAGCCATCCGGCCTTCTCAACTCTGCGGTTCTGCTCAAGTTTCTTGCCGCCAGCTACACTTGCTCCAGAGCCGAGCAGCACTGTGTCTCCTGCCCAAGTGCCCCTGCTGACTGCTCGTCGATCCTGCCTGAGGGCAGTGCAAACTTCAGATTATATGCTTTCTCGGATCCAACGTGCAAAGGAGTCACCTCACAGGACTGCTCTGGTGGTGTCTGTCGATTGTGTAAGACCATCGAGCGCGACGAATCGGCAGTTCTGAACTTCTGTGATTCGTTCCCAAATGCTCCAAAACTTGCACCGGTGGACACCGAGACGCCGGCTTCAGCATCGACGGCTTGGGAATCGGACACTCCGACAGGAGTTTCTCGAACGTGCTCTTCGTCTGTCCCTCCTGAAGCAGCAGCTTTGGGACTCGAGGCGTTCGTTGATGCATCGTGCAAGGATTCAAAAGATCTTGACTGCGCTCACGACATGTGCCGCTACTGTGAGACCAGAGATTAACTCGAGCTGGCATTCTACCGGCTGTGCAGCTCATTCGACGATTCGTTGCTAGCAGCGCCATCGTCGTCGATGAAATGCGATGACCTTCGGATTACATCAGCGGCGATAGCAATGGGGGGTTACTGTGTTTCAGGATTCATCCTGCAACCCGGCATCACCTGACTGCCTCATGGGGATGTGCCGACTGTGCAAAAACGGCGATGGTATGAGACTTGAAGCGTACCAGTTCTGCAACACGTTCCCTGATGCTCCTGGGGTTGACCCGACGGCTGAGACGTGCCCTTACATCCAACTGCCAGACGTGACAAGCCAAATCGGGATCATCATTTTCACTGATCTCTCGTGCAAGGGCGAGTCGAGCTTTGATTGCTTCCAACGGATCTGCCGCGCGTGTAGAGTCAAGAGTACGCTCCAATCTCGCGGCTTCAAGTGGTGCTCCCAGCTCCCGACTCCACCTCCCATGGACGTCAAAGTCACTTCGGATCTCGCTTCAGATTCCAACTACTGTACCATGTACCTGGACAACAGCGCCGTTTCTTAAGGTATTTGGGCTGGCTTCCAAAGTACCGGCTGCGGCATGGGTGGTGGTGAATGCAACGAGTATAAGTGCAACCAGTGCAAATACCTCGACACAGAGCAGTCATTGTCGCTTCTGCCGTGCTCATGAATGATCTTCACTGCCTTGCCTACCAACCCGAATGATGCAGTCGCAGCCAGCCGACCAGCTAGCGGACCAAGTTACTGCCCCGATGTACTGGATAATGGCTCCGTGACCAGCAGCATCTGGGCCGGATTTAATCGTGAATGCGATGCGCGCGGTTGTAACAACTTCAGCTTTCGTTCCTGCAAACTCTTTGAAACAACAGCATCGTCGGGACTTGCAGTGCAACTGAAATTTCAACGTCAATTGAGGATGAATTCCCAATTAGTGCAACTGGTACGCCAACACCATCCGAGGGTGAATTCCCAAGTATTGCAACTGAAGCTCCACTAGTTTTCGATGATGACCTCACGGTGGATCATTTGCCATCGGTTACAGTGGACGGCACGGTGGTAACTGGGCCGCTCTTTTCGCTGGATGGAGTGGTGATGCTTCATACCCCGATTGGACCAGTTGTTACCACTGGATCCGAGATTACGACGGATGGAGCAGAAGCGACGATGTCCGTGCTTGTCGACACTCCCAACGGGCCTCAATCGATCCAATTCCCTGTTCCAGTCGACAAGTTATTGTCGTGGGTAAGCTTGAGCAGCACACTGCAGCCTCCTGAAGGTGACTTAGGTGGTGGAAGTACGATTGAGCCTATTTCTGAGCCAAATCAAGATATGCCTCCAAAGACAGATGAAGACGATCCACAATTCACAACTACTGTGGTGATTCAAGCGACGACGGGCTCAGTCACTGTTGAAATACCAGTCGCTGTCAACGATGGCACTAGCGCGACGGACGCTACCAGCACCGACGTGACGGACAGCGGACTCCCAAAAGTCGACGACGACATCACAGGCGGTGGTCAGTCTGTGATTGATTGGGCTGCGTTGCTTGGTGTAGCTAGCGTAACTGATGTTGTTCCGGACCTTTTGGCTTCCGGCACCGGAGAAGCGACTTTGGTGTGATGATGGGTCCCGTGGTTGGCCTTCATTCGTTGATATGACAGTGAGGTGCTCTCTTTTGAGCAAATATTCAAACTCCTTTGCTTTTTCTATTCGTATTTGTATCTTTGACATTAACAGTAACTGCGAACTTCTACATCAACGAGATGGGTACACATTAGTAACCTTTGTAAACACAATACATTCCTTTTCTCCATGTAAAACATCTGGTCTTGCCTTCACCAACACACTCGTGCTCATCTCTCATTGGAAGAAATCGGTTGACGGGAACTAGTGTCGGCACATTTGGGGAGGTGATTGAAAATGGTGATCGTGTAAAGAAAGAGATTCGACAATGGCGAAGGAGCTGCAGGAGGCAACGAGAGATGGATGAATGGATGGATGGATGGATGGATGGGAGTTTAATGAGAGAGCCAATCCTGAAACAGCTGGGGTATATAGAACAGCAAAACGCACTCCCTGATCAAATGGAATAGTGTTTTGCTTGGGCTGGGTTTGGAAAAACGTGTGTGTGTTATGAACACGAGGGGTTCTCTTATACGAAACCCACAAAAAAGCCTCTATTTTGATCGGTAGACCACCATCTGCGCGAGACGCACGAGCGCATCTCGCGCAGGCGACGGTGCAAACTGCATCGCGGCCTGGCACGCGAGCTCGGCCTGGCCGATGGCGAGTTCCCGCGAGCGCTCGATGCCCGTGCTCTTCTCCACAAGCTCCGACGCCTGTTATTATCCGCAGAAAGCATCACAAAATGGTCAGAATCAAATTTCACATAATGCAGAAAATGGTCGACTCGCTCGGTTTCGTCACATACCAGTTCAATGTCGCCGTCTTTCGAGAACTTGCGCGCCGCCAGCTCGCGCAGCACTGGGAACTCCTCCTGCGCGAGTAGCAGCGGCGCGGTCGAGAGACCCGACTTAAGATCTGCGAGCAGCGGCTTGCCGCTCTGGTGGCCCTGGTAGTCTAACACGTCGTCGATGAGCTGATGAACGGTACAGAAAACAATGTCAGGCAGTCAGTCAGGCAGTCAGCTGGGATATTGGTAAAATGTTTTTAGCAGGTCGCCATTTTCAAAGCTCACCTGGAACGCCAAGCCGATGTGACGACCGTAGGCGAAGCCCAAGTCCGTGACGCGGTCTTCGTGCTTGCCAAGCTCCAGCGCAGCCTATTGGCAAGATAAACCCCACACACAGGGTCAGATTATTCCATCAAAGCACATACAAAAAAATCAAGACCGGCAACGTAAAGCATTCACCTTGCAGCTGTTGGACATGAGCGAGCCGGTCTTGTAGTAGTTTTTCCGCAAGTAGTACTCGAACGGCGTGATGTCGTCGCGGCCGTCCGCGTTCTTCATCTGCATCACTTCACCCTTAACCAGGTGCTCGATCGCCGTCGACATGAGCTCCACGGCTTCTAGGCTGCGGAGACGCGCGAGGCACACGGACGAGCGTGCGAGCAAGAAATCACCCGCAAGGATCGCCAGCTTGGCGCCAAACACTTTGTTGACCGACGGCACGCCGCGGCGCGTGTCGGCCTCGTCGATCACGTCGTCGTGAAGAAGACTCGCCGTATGGATCATTTCGCTAATAGGAGCAAGAAGAAGAGTCGTCACGTAAGAAAGCGAACTCCAGTTGGACATGGGCGAGCGTGGCATATGGTAGGTGATGCAAATTAGCTAAACGTACGTGATCTCAGCAATGCGCTGCTGCGCCGCGAGCGTGAATTCGACCGACTGGTGCGCTGGCAACGGGCTCCCCGCAGCCGCGCGGTGTGCCTCGGCGGCGTGCGAGACGAGCAGAATCATCGTCGGCCGCACTTTCTTGCCACCGTCGTGCTCGAAAAAGTACTTGGCGACCGCTGTGAGCACCGGGTGGTCCGATCCCAAGATGCCCTTGATACTGCCGTTGATGTCGGCCATCTCGTCGCGCATGAGGTGGAACGGGTCCACAAGCAGGTCCTTGTCGGTATTCAGGTACTTGATCGCAACGTCACTCGCCGCCAATCTGTCATACATAATGAGCGAGTTGTCATCCACACACACATCAGTACAGTAATGATACTAAGCGAATCATGCACTGTCACCAGTGTGTTGATACATATGATGCACAAATATATACATATATACTACACACTACGCACCGTTCAAACTCCGCATTTCCATTCGGATGCGTGCCGTTCGCGATCGCGTAGCCGTGCGCTGGGTCCAGAATCGACACGGTCGGCTCGTCCTGCTCATCAATAGCCACACAAACACATATGGATGTTAACACGCAGCACTTCGACAGTCGCTTCAGCAAGTTCGTCATGAAAGAATAAGAGCATATGTGTGCTCTAGGGTCTCGTCACATCTCATGTCGTGTGGGTGGGTGGACTCACCACGGCGCCGACGCTGAGCCAGAGGTTCGGGTTGGACTCGAGGTCCGAGCGCAGCTTGCTGGCCACGGCGCGCACCGCCTGCTCGCGGAAGCCGCTGAGCGCGCGCGTCTGGAGCAGCTTGGCGCCGATGCCGAGCGCCGAGCGCACGAGGAGCTTCATCGCGTGATTGAGCTGTTGACGGATGTTGGCCACTGCCTCACACGCACAGTCAAAGCTTCTTCCTGCGACTTCGATAAATAAGGAAAGAGGGGGTCGGGTACTCTGCTACCCGAATAGAGGGCTCTTGATTTGATTGAGACGTATCCATCAAAACCAAGATGACCTGTTTAAATAGTAAATATATGATATTGGTATGTTTACTATTAATTCGGAAACTGTTTAAAATATATTACTGACTGTTTAGTGGTTCTATGAGGAAAACGGATGAATCTCGTTATTTCTGGTCGTGATTTGGCTGGCAGTTGGATGGGATTCGCTCAACTTCTTGTTCAAATTGTGCGAGAGCCGTCATCGCATGCATCATTGGGCTCGACAGTTTTCGCTGTACTCTATCAATCTGATCTGCATCTATCGTGTCACCTGCAGATCACTCGTGCTTTCTAGCCAATTGTGATGTATGCAAGCATGACATGAGGACTTCGTCCTGCGCCGATAGCCAACTCGCAGCCTTGAGGTGCCTGTCTTTCACCAATCTTGCCACACACCTATTCTTGAGCCGTAGGCAATAACGCATTTGGTGGAACTTGCATTTACTGTGGCGAACCGGTATGGTTTTATCCTTGACTTGATATATAACGTGCTTGTTCTAGATCTCGATCAGTGTGCTGAGAGTTGTCTGCCTCGCATCCACGCTCTAGAATTGTTTCACGAGCTTACTGGGCTCATCTTTGGTGCAGAGCGTTCGGCCATCTGGGTCGTAAATCGTGACGAACTTGTGCACCTCGAGACCTATGGTGCATGCTCGAGTGAATTGCGTCTTCTCTAATGCGACTGAACGAGATAGACAAAGTAATGCTAGCCTTCACGTAGTCGTTGCAGGCATTCGGTATTCGAATCCGACTTTGTAACCTTTCCAAGTAGGGAGAAAACCAACTAAAGTGCCCAACAAAAAGATAGGAAAAACAAAAATTGCCCACCATTTTCTGAAAATTGCACTTAAATTGGAGCAAATAACACTAAACGAAAGAGGAGACAAAAATACGTTGATCTGTGCAACTTTTGGGTCAACCGGCGAAATAGGTCCGAAATAGCGGTCACAATTCTAAAAATTAGGTACCGAGAGCGCGACAAAAAGATAAGAAAGAGCGCGTTCTCGAGTATTTTACTGCTGCTAATACACTGTAAATCGCGTAAAAAGAACGCTAATACTTCGTCTTACCTCCTCGGCGCTCGAGAACGTCACTGCAGCGATCCGGCATCGACTTGACGAGCTTGTCAATGGTCTCCTGGAGGATCTCGTCTCATGCCTTCAGTACCGCCTCCTTTAACTCTTCCACGGAGTGATATTGCTTGCCGCCATCGTAAACAGCTTGCGAGATGATTCCCCATAAGTTCTCAATGGAAGTGAGGTCGGGGGGACACCACAGACCAGTCCAGAACCGCCACATTCAGATCGCTCAAGAACTCTTTGGTCGACCGCGACGCGTGAATCCTCGCGTTGTCGTACTGAAACACGTGGCGTCCATCGTGAACATCGTCGTCGAATGGTAGCAGATACGTGGTGAGCGTGTGCTGATAGCTAAATGAGCTCTGGCGACCTCTAAGCT
Organism: Globisporangium irregulare; assembly: GCA_038051095.1. Lineage (NCBI taxonomy): Eukaryota > Oomycota > Peronosporomycetes > Pythiales > Pythiaceae > Globisporangium > Globisporangium irregulare. Next base: position 8,898 of record JALBZZ010000591.1, read on the forward strand.
TACCGAGGCGCGTCTTCCGTTTGGCCGTGAAGCCACCCCAGACCATGAGTGACCCGCCATCATTCTGGCGGCTGAAGAAGACCTCCTCCTCCTTGCGCAAGTCGTGCCAGTAATACTGGAACCCATCGGAGCCGTCCAAATTAAATTTCTTTTCGTTTGAATAGATCACAGGCGCTCAATCGGTCTGCTCGCGGATTTTATCCCGGGTCCACTTGGCGCGGGCCGTGCGATGGCTCGCCTTGAGGTGCGAAGTCTTTTGCGCTTGCGGTACTATAGGTGAGGAATAGCTTTTAGTACGCGTTGAACGTTCCTCGTGGAGACAAAGGTATTAACGGCTGCTTTCACGCGTGGGGCGGTCATGACGTGCTGCTTGGCGATCTTCCTGATATATCGAACGTTCCGATCAGTCAGTTTATGCGGCCTGCCTGCGCTCTTTCGCGTTGCATACGCTTGCGGATCCTTAAGGTATGCGTGGATAACAGTTGTAGAGCGTTTAAGTTCGCTTGCGATCGCTTGAAGCGTCTATCCGAGCGCACGCTTTTCCGTGATGAGTCGCCGCTCGTCTACCGACAAAACGGTGCCTCCAGGTATCGTCGATAGGCCAGGAAAAAAACGCAAATGATGCGCGATAGCTTATCTTTATCCGTGCACAGCGAAAATTCTTGAATTATGGCGTTTTCGAAGTCTAAACCGCATAAAACTGCGCTCTTATCTTTTTGTCGCGCTCTCGGTACCTAATTTTTAGAATTGTGACCGCTATTTCGGACCTATTTCGCCGGTTGACCCAAAAGTTGCACAGATCAACGTATTTTTGTCTCCTCTTTCGTTTAGTGTTATTTGCTCCAATTTAAGTGCAATTTTCAGAAAATGGTGGGCAATTTTTGTTTTTCCTATCTTTTTGTTGGGCACTATAAAAAACACAAACAAAAACGGACAGATCACTTATATTTATTTTTTCTCAGACACTCCCAAAACTAAAAGTGTAATAAACAATGTTTTAGTACTCTTTTGTGTAAAATCGAAAGGGTGGACTCTCTGCTCAGGCAATAATGCGCGCCAACATGCCTCAGCGCATGCCTCATATTGGAGCATGAGCAGCTATGGCACATTCTTCAGCGAGAGTCACGCGTGCGGCTCGCTGTCGTCTCCTACGACAGCAGCTGCCGCCGCTTCGTCCAGCGCGATCGACCCACTGATCCAGCCAGATGCGCTGCTGCAGCACCACCAAGCCCACCAGCCGAGCAAGCGCTGCCCAGACATGGACCCGTCCGTGTCGTTCCTCTCGCGCCTGCTTTTCCTCTTCGCGCGGCCGCTGGCGACCCGCAGCCGCGCGCGCCGACTGCGTCTGGACGACATTTGGTCGCTCGCAGAGGAGAACAAGAACGCTACCGCGTCGCGCGCGTTCCGCGCCGAGTATGCGCGCACAGATAGCCTGGTGAGGACATTCCTGGCCACCGAGCGGCGCGCGATCTGCATCAGCGCGCTGTTCGCACTACTATCAGTTGTGTGCGTGTCAGCAGTGCCGCTGCTGCTCTTCGAGTTGCTGAGCCTCGTGATGAAGGCCGACGCAAGCGACAACATGACTGAGATCCTGGCGCTGCTCGGCGGCATTCACTGCGGTGTAGTGCTGGGCGAGATCTGCAGTCGCCACTACCACTTCTGCATGTTCAACGCCCAGGTGCGCGCCGTGACTTCCATCCGATCGCTCGTGTTTGAGAAATCCATCGACAAGTCGCATCGCAATGGGAGGCGCAAGGGCCGCAGCATCGCGGCGATCGCGACCATCTACTCGACGAATCTGATGTATGTGAGCTGGCTGCTCACGCGCCTGCACAACACGTGGGTAGCGGCCGCCAAGCTCGTGGTACTGCTGCTAATCCTGAATCAGACACTGCACGTTGGTGCGGCTGTGATCGTCACGTCGCTTACGACCGTGTGCGTTGTGATGCTACTGCTGACGCTCGTGGTCGCGAAAGCGGGCGAGAAGTCCACGAAGAAGCGCGCCAAGACGCTCAACGCGGTCTTCGAGTGCTTCAAAGGCATCCAAGCGGTCAAGCTGCACGCGTGGGAGGCCAAGATGCACCAGAAGATTCTGCGTGCGAGGGGCAAAGAGGAGCAGAAGCACCTGCGCGCGCTGCTTTTCCGCACGCTGCGCTTCTGCTTCATCTGGGAGTCGCCCGCGCTCGCGTCCGTCGCGATTTTCTATTTCCTAGCGACGCACGACAGGTACTTCTCGTCCGCGACCGTGTTCACGGCGCTCGTGCTCTTCGACCGCATCCAGATCGAGATCTACGCGCTCATCTACGCTGTGCGCATCTGCGTTGATGGCGCGGTAGCGCTGCGTCACATCCAGAAATACCTGCGCCACTGCGACACGTTCGTCAAGTCCCACGTGCTCCGCATCGACGTCGAGCAGAAGTACCCGCCGAACGTGGTGGTCGCCATCGACCACGCGTTCTACTCGGACGGGGCGATGGACGTGTCCGAGTTTGTGCTGGCGAACGTCAACATCTGCGCGAAGGCTGGTGAGCTCGTGGTCGTGTACGGCAAGGCAGGCGCCGGCAAGTCCACTCTGCTGTCATCGCTACTGGGTGAAGTCATGCGCGTGCGAGGCAACGTGTTTGTGTCGGGGGACTGCAAGATTGCGTACTGCTCTGAGGAGCCATGGCTGCAGACCCAGAGCGTTCGAGACAACATCCTCTTTGGCGCGGGGTATAACGAAACCAAGTACGTTCGCGTGCTCGACGCGTGCTGCCTCATCGACGACCTGAACGCGCTCCCGAATGGCGAAGACACGATGGTTGGACCCAAAGGTGTCAATCTCTCGGGCGGACAGAACGCGCGCGTGGCACTCGCAAGAGCGCTCTACTCGGACGCGGATCTGTTCATCCTCGACTGTCCGCTCGCGAGCGCTGACGCGATCGTGCAGAGCGACGTGTTCCGCAAGTGTTTCCTCGAGCTGCTGCGCCACAAGACGATCATCATGGCGACACACAACCCGGAGATCATCTCGTCCGAGTTTGTCGACCGCCTTTGGCACATTGACGCCATGTCCGTCACGGAAACAGATCGGAACGTTGTGAAATCATCAGGACCAGGTCAGAATGCAGGTATTGGTAACACTAGTCGACGAATACGACGGCTGGCGGATGTGCCACCCTGGCGAACAGCGACGAAAGCGATCTCCAGCCAGAGCGACAGCAGCGGGTCAGCAGACGTCGAGTGGGGTTTTCCAGCTGCTGTCTTATCAACGCGACACAAAGTCTCCAGGCGCACGCTTCGACGATCGAGAGCTCAGTCGCACGACCAAACACATTTAACCGAAGAGAGGTCGCCATTCTCGCTGGAGGTACCAAAAGAGCTCTTCTGGAGTCGTGATGTAGGATGGAAGACACCGGTGATCTGGGGCTCGCTGTTCCTGATGTACAGCGGCCTGGGCGTGGCCAAGAACTTTTGGCTCGTGCACTGGAGCAATCTGAAGAATCCCGCTTACCAAGTACCTGCAGCCAACGCCATGCTGCACGCTGCGACCGTGTATGGCTCGCTGATCTGCAGCGCGTTTGCCGTGATTCTGAGCGCATTGTTGGTGCTCTTTTACGCGATCTTTTCGCGCTCGCAGACGTTCTTCAGAGCCATGACAAACTCGCTACTGCGCGCGCCAATGGGCTTTTTCTACCGCACGCCGATCGGAGAGATTCTGCTCCGGTACTCAAGCGACATGCAGTCGAGCGACCAGTTCGTGTCGTTCCACATCGCACACTTGCTGCGCAGCTTGCTCTCTATCATTGCGGCTGTGGGCACGATCTGCTACCTACTCGGTCCTTTCACTGGCGCGCTCATCGCGGTTGCGACCGTGTACGTGTGTCGCGAAATCGTCGCCGATCGCCTGCTGGCGCAGATCTTCACTGTGCGCGACAAACTGGACGCGATCAACCTGAACTTTGTGTCTGAGGCGCTCGATGGCAGCGCCGTGATTCGTGCATTCGGGGACGCCCACGTGCGAAGGTTCCGCTTGCAGCATGGCGAGATGCTCGACAAGCGCTCGCGCATCGCGTACGCAGTCGAGGCGTTCAACGACTGGTCGGTCATCCGCTATAGTCTGATCGTCGGAGTGTTCCTGGCGCTCGTGGCGCTGATCCTGGCGACCGGCTCGCTCACGTCTACGAGCGCTCTGGGGCTCGTGCTGCACTGCATCTTCAGCATCCAGCTCGACCTGATCACGTTCTCGAGTGGCCTCTTCAGCGCTACGGTGCACCTCACGAGCATCAAGAACATTCTTGACGTCCAATACATCGAGCCTGAAGAGCAGCAAGGTCACCATGATACAGTGGTGGATTCGTCAATAGTGTGGCCCTCGAGAGGTGAGATTGTGTTTGATCACGTCTGGTTCCAGTACTCTACAACGGTATCTGATACTGCGCAGCACAACGGGCCTACGGTGTTTGCGCTTCGGGATGTATCATTCTCGGTCGCAGGAGGTGAAAAAGTGGGCGTCATTGGGCGAACTGGCTCGGGGAAGAGCTCACTGGCGATGGCGCTCTTCAGAGTGCACGAGACTGCGCGTGGTCGGATTCTGGTGGACGGTGTGGATATTTGCCGGTTGCGACTGAGCGACTTGCGGAGTCGACTCTGCATCATCCCGCAGACCCCGCTCTTCTATCGCTGCTCTGTGCGTCGGTACCTGGATCCTTTCAGCGAGTTCGATGACGCGCAGCTCTGGCAGGCGCTGTCCAAGACCGGACTCAGCAGCGCGCGGGACAACCCAGGTAGCCAGGAGCGCCAGCAGCAACAACAACATCTTTTTGTGAAGAGTCTGGAGAAGCAACTCGATGAGAACGGAGAGAACTGGAGCCTCGGCGAGCGCCAGATGCTCGTGCTGGCGCGCGCGCTGCTCAAGCCGTCTCGCATCCTGATCCTGGACGAAGCGTTCTCGTCCGTCGACCAAGCATCGGACAAGTTTCTACTGGGGGTCGTGGAAAAGGAGTTTGCCAAGTCGACCGTCTTCCTGATCACGCATCGTCTCGATCAGGTGCTACTGGGCTTCAATCGCATCATTGTGATGCAAGACGGCGAGGTGGCCGAGGTCGGCAGGGCGGAGGAGCTCGTCGCAAACCCGGACAGTACATTCTACGAGTTCCTGGAGACCACGCTGCTGACGTTCTGACAGAAGCAGCAACTTTGTGACAATAGCCTCACGGACAAGCGGGAGTGTTCGGATACAACTCTATGCAGACGTTGGGTGTTAATTCCAGATGCCGGACTTGTGAGCGAGCGGAGCTTGGGGTCGAATGCAACTGAGCAAACAGGCGCCAAACGATGCTCCATCGATTCATTTACTGGTGAAATACTACTACATTTGCTACGTTAAAGTGAACAACAAAGCCTTTCGAGCACCCACCATTTCATCGAAGTCTCATGCAGTTCCTATTTGGACACCCAGTTGATCGATCCCTTCTAAGTCAAGAGCTCTCACGAAGAGCTGGCTGCGAGGGCGCAGAAGCGTTAATCTCGCCCTGACTGACTCGGTGGCCGGCGCAACCAATTTCAGTTGCCTCTGCAACTAATGACCGTAGCTTATCAACCAACCTTTTGTGTTCCGGCTGCAACGCTCCTGTCACAAAGTGCAACACTCAGGTTTCAGAGCGGAAGCTTGCAACCTCACGCTTGACTTTGCATGCAATCGAATCTCCAGACTCGAATCGAATCCGATCAAGTGTTGACAGTAGTTTCCAAAACATAGCAAAAAGAACTCTGAGAGCATCGAGACCCCCAAAATTGTCTGGGTCCGGATCCCAAACAAAGCCCTTGGTGGTTCGTCGAAGTGGGAAAGATGTGTGCACTGGCTCGCGCACACACAATCATGTTGTTATGTGCAGGCAACCATCATTCTCGCTCTTTGGAAGAACGAGAATGATGATTATTTTGCCAACTCTACGAAAAGTGCTCGAGACCATCACTCTTGATCCATCCAGATCTGCAAAGATGACGACAAACGACCGAGCGCTTGATTTCAATAATCAGCCGCTGTTTATGAGGCGACCCCAGACCTCAGTAAGGATCACGAAAGCAAAGCGAAGTGATCGCATTCGAGTGATTCCACTTCACTTCACTTCGGCCAACATAAACAGCAATCATTTGCAATTATGACTGCCGTACTGTATGAGAAGCGTCCACAAAATGGAATTTGGGTGTCGTCATCGCCTCGTGGAGAGGGCCACCGCTTTGGTTTTGCTGTCCACTCATCCTCACACACAGTGATTGAATTGACGCATGCTATTCTTCGATTTTCGCAAACACACGCGACGTGTGGCGTCGATTGCGTGAAAGCGCACCTGTGCGAACCGCAAAAACCAGTGGACGTTCAGCACGCCCACGGCAATGGGACATCAAGTTGCGTGAATGAACGCTCGAGAAAGATCATCAAGTCCACCACTCGCGTCTTCTCGCGTACGCCGCTCTGCTTGTTCGTTTTGCTCTCCAATGCACAAACAAGCACTCGGTTTCTGTTTACCCACCCGATGGAACTGCACTTGTCGTCAGGGAATTCATCAGAGAAAGAGACATGCACACAACGGCGGTATTTTGCTCTAAGCCAAATGGGTGCATTTCCGATTTGAGGTTGGATCTTCAATGCGTCGCGCACGATTTGCAGCTGTGCCTATTTGCGTGTGTGTGGCGATCCTCCACCAAAGGTTACGCTGCAAGCGTAACCGCTGTCGGTCCATTGTTGGCTGTTGCTTCTTTCGGCTTCGTTGCAGGAGAGGCTGCCGCGGCTTCAACATCAGCACGATCGTCATTCTTTTGGGTTCCCGCTGTTTCGGACAGGGGTAGGTGATCCACGTCACTTACGTTTGCAATTTTTATTGGCTGATTATGACAACATGTTTGTATAATCACTTGTTATTTCGGGATAAACAGCATACGAAACAGTTGAGACAGGGTAGGTGAAGCCACGTCATATTTTACTCGCGTGGTTATTGGCTTGCTCAATCATTGTGTTTAGGTCATTAGGTTTATTTTGGGGTTGCTTGACTGGGTTACTCCAAACCGTTACCTACGCACCCAACCTGAAAGCGTAGAATTGTGCAACGGCGGACTCGTTGGTGCAATCTATCGATCCACTGATCGATAAATCCTGAGCAGTCCGTCTACTGCTTGTGCGCTCATGGTCTCATTTCTCAAAAGCTCTCCACACGCACACGCGCACAGCTCTCTACTCTCCGCAGCACTTCCGCCTGCTTTCCTACACCCGTCGCCACTTTGACGCCACCAACCGCACTGCCAGCAGAATGTTGTCCATCACGCAGTTCCCCCGCCGCTTCCCCACCGCCAACAAGCGCATGTTGCGCTCCGCGACTGCCGCCGCCGCGGCATCGACTTCGGAATTTGGATCCGCTCGCTCGCTCCACGACCGCAGCAGCACCAAGACCCATGCGAATGCCAACGCTGGTGTGGTGGCCGCCCTGAGTCAGCGCTCGGCACTGGTTCCACCGTTCACCTTTCAATTCAACGCACCTCGTGGTGCCCGCTTCATGCAGACGTCTGCTTCGTCTGCGCCTGCGATGCCGCGCTCCCCAAAGGGACAGTCGACTGGCTTTGCCACCGCCACCTCGGCGGTCGAAGACGAGTACGACGACAGCTACCTGTACGGCGAGCGCAGTGACAACTGGTTCACGACGGCGCGCAACCCGCGCTACGACCCGACCTTCCCTGGCATGGACCCCGAGACGCACAAGCTCTCGTCGATCGCGATGCCGAACCTCAAGACGTGCTCGCGCGAAGAGATGCTCGATTACTTGGACAACACGTGGGCGCTCACGGATGCAATCTTCTCGACGCTGCAGGGCGAGGAGGCGTTCACGACCCCGCCGCCGCACCAGTTGCGCCACCCGCTGATCTTCTACTACGGCCACCCAACCGTGTTCATCGTGAACAAGTTTGTCGTGTCGGGGCTGTTCAACGAGCCGGTGAACCCGCACTTTGAGCACATCTTCGAGGTCGGTGTGGACGAGATGCGCTGGGACGACATGAGCAAGAACGAGATGGAGTGGCCGGCGGTCTCCGAGGTCACCGAGTACCGCCGTACAGTGTACAACAAGGTGCGCGAGCTGATCAGCACGCACGAGGGTTTGGCGCCGGGCCACGCGCCGATCGACGAGAAGAGCGAGCTGTGGGCACTCTGCATGGCGCTCGAGCACGAGCGCATCCACCTGGAGACGTCGTCGATGCTCATGCTCGAGCACCCGGTGCACTTCTTCTCCAAGTCGTCGCTGCTGCCAGACTACCACGAGTCGGCACAGCGCGCAGAGCCAGCGAAGAAGCCCGTCGCGGGCGTCGACTACCCGGTGAATGAGCTGCTGGACGTGCAGGGCGGCCGCGTGACCGTGGGCAAGCCACGCGACTTCCCGACCTTCGGTTGGGACAACGAGTACGGCCACAAGGAGATGCAGGTGCCGGCGTGCAAGGCGACCAAGTTCATGATCTCGAACGGCGAGTTCTACGACTTTGTCAACAGCGGCGGGTACCTAGAGCCGTCAAACTGGAGCCAGCTGGGCTGGGAGTGGCGCTGCTTTCGTAACACCAAGTGGCCGCAGTTCTGGGTGCCAGACGGCCCGTCAGGCTCGCATCAGTACAAGCTGCGCGCGATCTTCGATGTGATCCCGATGCAGTGGGACTGGCCCGCACAGGTGAATCTGCACGAGGCGCAGGCGTTCTGCAAGTGGAAGAACGAGCGCGACGGCAACCGCGACCAGGTGGTGTACCACCTGAACACGGAGCCGATCCACCAGCTGATCCGCGACGATGCGGACAAGTCGACCAACACCGAGTCGGATGACATCCTCACGGTCGGCCGTAACAAGATGACCGTGGAGACGGGCAAGAATCTGAACGTGTCCTACATGTCGTTCTCGCCTGTGGACGCGATGAAGCCGGCCGCGTCAGGCTTCCACGACGTGTTCGGCAACGCCTGGGAGTGGTGCGAGGACATGTTCTCGGCGCTGCCGGGCTTCACGCTGCACAAGTACTATGACGACTTCAGCGCCCCATGCTTTGACGGTGAGCACCACATCATCATGGGTGGGTCGTTCATCAGCAGCGGCGACAACGGTGCGTCCAAGTTCGCGCGCTACCACTTCCGCCCGCACTTCTTCCAGCACGCGGGCTTCCGTCTCGTGGCGCAGCCCGTGGACGCCGAAAGCCAGTCGATCCGCCTCGTGACTACGGACGTGAACTCACCGGGGCCGTTCGTGAATACCAACAAGTTCCGCACGAGCGAGATCGTGCCTGTGAACGGCAAGGCGGCTGGCAGCGGCGGTGCGAGCGTCAACTACCAGCTGCTCTTCGACGAGATCCACAGCAAGACCGAGCGCGTGCTCGAGACGTTCATGCAGAGCGTGGGCTCGGCGGACGCGAACACGCTGCTTGTGCGCAGCGGCGTCGACGGCGCGCTGCGTCTCAAGGAGCAGGTCAAGCCTGGCCACACGATGGTCGTGCTGTCGCGCGACAGCCACGACGACGCTGTGACCGAGGCGCTCGCCGCGGACTTCACGCTCATGGAGAGCACGGCCGTGCCGGTGTTCATCAAGGAGAGCGAGATCGAATGCCGCATCTCAGTGCAGACTGCGACGGCTTGGAAGAAGAACTAAGCCGTATGTCAATTTGTCAGCCGCACGTTGAACGCCGTGTGTGTGTATGTGTGTGTGTGAAAACGAAGAAAAAAGGGATTGTGCTCCAAACTGCAGCAGCATCGACAGCTTGCTCTGGACGAAGCCCCTTGTGTACAACCTTTAGTATATAACCTGGTAGCAGGAATGCTGCAGCTGTGAAGTAATGCACACAGCGCATCAGCTCAGCCACATTTAACTTTTAATAACCAAATTTCCATTTTTAGACCAACAACAGAGTGACCTATCAGACACAAATCCTTCACGTGCTACGAATAACTCGCCGGTGGTGCCACCACGCACGACCCGAGCCTCACCACGATTTTCTCAAAACAGCGTTGCGACGAAGCTCAGCGTCAGATCACCAGGCTTCCGAGCCGCGCCCCAGAGCCCGTCAAACCCAGTCACGTACGTCTTGTTGCGAGAGTCTTCGTGGCAATAGTACACCTCCAGGATATCAAAGCAGGATCCTGTAAGGGATAGAAACAAACCAGCAAGCATCACGCAAAGAAAAATGTTCGTAGCTTGGAGCCGATTTGCCACGCTGTAACTGCAAAGACACACCCGTACGCATGTTCTTGTCGATGAGCATGAACTGCATAAACAACAACGACCGCGCTATAGTTCAGTTCCTCAATATAAAGATGATGAGTTAAAGTGCAGCTGTCAAGAAAACGTTCACACACACACACACAATGTATGCCGCTTTGGGGCGAGACCCGAAGAGAAACCTTCGCGGTGAAACGCAGCGACTTGAACAGTCACGTCACTGGACTCCTTTCAACAACAATAGTAGGGCTTACCTTTCCTTAATACCTTCTGGTTCATATTTGCTGGTTCACACGGTTTCCGGTCTATCCTGGTGACCACAACCAATACACTTGATTGTGGCCACCAAGGAATACAGGCAAACCCCCCAGATTGATACGCCAAAATTGCCATAACAAAATATAATTTTATGAAGGTTTTATAGATAGAGGTATTAATAGTTACAGGTATCGATGGACAGTGCGTGTCGCGAGAGTT
>JALBZZ010000592.1:0-19574 GCA_038051095.1 Globisporangium irregulare
CTGCTGCTTCCAAACTCGAGTTTTCCGGTCGACGACCTTCGCTTCAAGCAGTTTGAAGCCAAGGCAACAGGTGAGAGGTGCTAGCGTATTTCTTGTTGCACGCTTTGTGACTCGTGTGTGTGAGATCTTCTTCACCTGCTCAACACAACTTGAAGCGGTTCCGCGAAATGTTCTCGCACATGAGCTATTGGGTACAAACAAGGAGCGACGTCACGCGCGATCCGAGAAATGCGGGCTAACTGGTAAACGGAAGGAATGCATCTTCACAGTGGACTTACAGCAGGTGGTTTGATTGTGTGTTTGTTGTTTCTGTATATATTTTCTCGCTTTCTCGTTTACACCTCATCGTTGACTCAGCATGGATACGCGTGAAGACACGCTCGCCAATGTCGTCTATAGATAAAGCAGCAAGCGCTCCTCCTGTGTATCGTCGAACCTCCTGTGTCCTCCCTCACCCACAGCTGATCGATCTCCAATGCATTCGCTCACTCGCTCTCTACTGCTGCTGCTGTTGCTGCTGCTTCTCCATAATGTCGGCGTAGCTCTCTTGCAGTCGGATCGACGAGCGCATGGTGTAGCGTAGGAACTTCTCGGCGCAGTTGTTGACGCACGAGAGCTCGGCGTCGTCCATCTTCTTGCTGCGGAACGAGTGCACGCAGTCGCTGAAGCAGAGCTCCACCGTGCGGTTGAAGTACGCGATCGTCTGGGACACGCGCATCTCCTCCAGGTGCTCTTCCATCTTGCGCTCGAACTCGCGTTGCTGGAGGCTCATGTTGCTTGCTCTCTTGCTTGTTTGCTGGTCTCTTGCTTGCTTTGTTGCTTTGTGCGGCGCTTGCTCTGTCTGATTGATTGATTGGGTTTCACAACATGTCCCGAATTTAGACGCCGCGAATGGTACAGATCTGGTACATCGCCGACATTCCTGCTCGTGAGTCCCTTGTTTTGAGGCAGCTAAAAATCGGGACGACATCCTAAGCACGGGATCCTGATTCCTTTTTGCTTTTCCAGAGCCCCTTCGAAATATCAACAGTAGTGCAAAAGAAAGAAAGAAGCGATCCATCCAAGGAGAAGACGTCGAGAAGAGTTCTTCTCTCTCTGCGTGTGTCTGTGGAGCGAAAGACGGATAGCTAGAGAGCAGCAGCATGAGCGCAGCGGCATGGACGAGCTGGCTGGACCGCCTGGAGAACGCACGCAGCCAGGAGAACATGATCTCGACGAAAGTGCGCGCCGGCAACGTCGCGGCGATCGGTACAAGCGTGTTCGCGCTCCAGCAGAGCGTCTCGCGGCTCAAGCGCGACTTTGAGCAGCTTCTGCGCTCAACGACGTCCAACGTGTACGTGGATAAAATACTGCTGCGATGTATGGTTGCTGTTGTGCTGTTGGCTTACTAGAGGATGCTAATGATGCATGATGTGTCTGGTTGCGTGTGTATGTGTATGTGTATGTGTAGGACAAAGCAAGAGCTGGATCGCCGTGAACGTCTGCTGAGACAGCTGGAGCTCGATTTGGTATGATATACAAGATCTCAGGGGGATCGCTAGGTGCAAGGGTATTTGCTGATCTCGAGTGTTTATGTTGTGGGTCGCTTTGCTTTGCCTTCCTGCAGAAATCAGATTTGGACGCGTATAACAAGCGCAATAGCCCCGCTGGAAGGTATGAATTGATGTGTCAATGGAGGAACAAGAGCGATTGGAGTAATTCACTGATCGAATATCTGGGTTTGATGTACTAATTTATGCAGCCAAGCAGCCCGAGAACACCCAAAGAACCTGCTGAGCATGCAGAACCAGATTATGAAAGGTGTGTGAACCGATCCCATTCAAGTCCGTCTAAAGGTGATGAATGCCCAAGAGTGGCAAGCTCACAAACCGACGGTCTTCTTTTGTTTGTCTTACATGTTGAGCAGATCAAGACCAGCAGTTGGATTTAATTGGCCGCGGTGTGTCGAATCTAAAGAACTATAGTCTCACTGTGAAGGATGAGACGGAGCTCCACGTTCGCCTGCTCAACGATATCGATGACGACGTCTCTCGAGCAACCAACGGCCTCGAGTCGGAAGGCGCGCGCGCTGCCAAGGTATGTAGAAGTACTCGTAGCAGCGGCTGTCATTGTCACGACTCGATTGAATCTATACTGAGTCTAATCCCAATCGTGTGTTGCATCTGCATCTGGTTTGTTCAGGTGGCGCGGCAAAGCAGCAACTTCAAGCTCTATATTATTATTATCGTGCTGTTTGCGATTTTGATCTTCCTGCTGGTCGCTGGCAGTTAGTCGGGTCAAGAATCGCCATTTACGGTGGGATTCCCAGCGTGAACAACCACACAACTAATAGTAGGGCAACGAACAAGTTCAACTTTCACAGTCGATGGTAAGTAAATACGCACCCAAGTACACTCCACTATCTGTTGCTTGTTTGTTTTGTTGATCTCTGCCTCATGCTGACTTGACGCCCTTGGAGTATCGCGCGACGGGCTTTAGTCTCTTGGCGTTGGTTGGCGGCCGCTTTGCCTGGCTTTTCAGAGCGCCAGATGAGAAGACTGCGAAGAGGATACGAGCCTACAGATACAAGAAAGCGTAGCCATCGCGTACCAACGTTAGCTGACTTCAGGACCAACCAAACCGCAAAGCTGACAATATGAATTGCTCACATTGTTCCAAAGCGCGATGCAATAAAGCGCGAGTCTCGTGGCTGGCAGCGCCATTAACTCCTGTGGCGCTGCGGCGAGTCGTCTGATCGGCAGGAAAATGTCACCGTAGAGCATCAGGCACGACACGAGCAGCATCAGCCTCACGAACTGTCACAAAGCAAATCAGTCGTAACGACAGCGTTGATATATGCATAGCTCCACACGAACGTTGACACACTCGCTCGAATAAAAGTCCACTCATCGCATGATAAAAGTAAATACGATACGTACCAGCGCAGTGTTGCGAAAGTAGAGCAGCGTGCCTGCTGCCGTGGCACCGAGGCGCACTGCGACGGGCTTTTCATACTCGAGAGCGCAGCAAATGCCCAGCAGCGCATAGATGGTCTGACATGGCAGATGAACATGTGATTAGCAACGAATACGAACGGTCAATAGCACAGTAGCAATCACAGCAAACAGCACCGCCGTGTGGCTTACCAGCTGCACGTAGATGGCGATGTCTGTGCGCTTGGTGCGGCCGCGCTGGGTGGCAGGTCCCCAGAGCGTTTGGTGCAGACTCTCGTGCTGGAGCACAACCATCTTTGCTTGTTACAAAATAAATGACTGCAGAAGCAGATTCGACTGTATTATTTGACCAGTCACCGTATGTTAGTATCGGATCAAATAAAACCGTCAAATATGGGTTAAATTAGGTAGTCAATTTATTTACAAAGCTGACTTACCGTAATTACTAAAATATAAACTCACCACCTATTGCGGTATTTCTCAGCATGCATTCTGACAAGAATGATCTTCACTTTCAGATTCAGACTTCGTTAAAACCGGCTCAAGAAGGTCGGTCCGCTTCAAGCCAAAAACTGAGAAAAAAATATCACCTGCTCCTCCCTTTTCAAGATCCGCGTCATTCGCGAAAACGCTCCGGAAGCCACCAAGCACCAAAAGCAGCCACCAACTCCCAGCATCTCCACCACCACCACCAGCATTACCATGGGGACGTCCTGCGCCGCGCCACCTTCTGACGCGTTCCGCCGCAGCGACGAGCTCCGCTCGCTCATCGCACCGCGCTTCCTGCACCCGAACGTCCCTCATGACCGCCCCGTACCGACCAACGCCTGGTGGGGCAACCTGCTCGCATGGGACGGCCAGAAGGAGAGCGACGCGGTCTTCAGCTCGCCATACACGCACAAGGTGGTGCAGGGCCAGCCCGGCTCGATCGGCTGTGGCTTCTCCGTGAGCTACCTCGCGCAGTACCGCGTAGACGGACCGATGAACGACAACGGCGCGATCCGCTACTACTACTACCCACCAACGATCAAGAACCTACTCTTCTCGGCGCTTGAGCTGAGCGTCGCAAACGGCGCGACGGCTCCACCGTTTACTATCGATGCGTGGGATGATTTGGGCGTTGTGTTGACACTTGCGCTAGGGCTGACGAGCTTCATGCGCACGTACTTGGCCGTGGGCAACGCGTTCACGACGGTCCAGTACGAGGACCTGCACGTGCAGCTCTGCTCGGACCACGGGTGGCTGACGATCAACGGCCAGCCGCTGCGCGATGGACAGGAGTACTCGGGTCAGTCGTTCGTGATGACGTTCAACAATGGACAGAAGTGGAACCTGTTCTTCTTTCCGAACAACGCGTCGGCATCGACAGTCATCCGCTTCCAGAACAACAAGCTCACGACGAGAGACAAGTTTGACGGGTTTGTACAGGCCGCGTACGTCTCGAACAAGCCAGACGGCGACGCTACGGATACGAGTATCTTGCAGCTCTACCAGCGGTCGGCCGGTGTGTTTGCGAAAGGCGCGCGTGTGGTGCACGAGGATGGCAACGCCGAGTCGTTCAGCTTTGACTGGAAGCTCGTGACTGTCCCTTCCAAGGAGTATGACAAGCCGCTCTTTTTGCACTTTGCGCTCGACCATCTACGCCAGATGTTTGTCAGCTCGTCTTACACCTCACCAGTGACGCCCAAGCCAGAGCTGACGCTTCACGCGCACACGCGCGGCCCCATGCAGGCGTACACCACGGAAACGTCGTCGCCCAAGTGGGAGTTCCGCGTGCCGTCGACCATCAGCGCGGATGTGGAGAAGTACACTGCATTCTACCCACCTCAGGCGAGCCTGTCGCCGGACAGAGTGGCGGCGCTCAACCTTTGCCAAGTGCTCAAGGACGAGATTTATGGGGATTGGGACCAAGCTTTGCCGCACGAAGGCAGCTACTACTTCAAGGGCAAGGCGCTACAGAAGTTCGGCACGATGTGTCTGTTGGCAAAGAAGCTCGCGGAGACCACGAACCCGGAGATGCACGACGTCGCACAGCACGGCATTGGGCATCTGCAGACGATCCTCAAGGCTTTTGTAGAGAACAAGTCGGCGTACCCGCTGGTCTACGACACGGTCTATAAGGGCATCATCACCAGCGAGGCGTTCGTGAAGCGCGATATCAACGTGGACTTCGGCAACGCGGTCTACAACGACCACCACTACCACTACGGGTACGTGATCACGGCCGCGGCGATGGTGCTGCACTTGGGAGGCGACGCATGGAAACACTCTGAGGACGCCGTGAAGCTGCGCATGTTCATCGACACTTTGGTGCGCGACGTGATCAACCCTTCAGACGGAAATGAGTTCTTCCCTCGCTTTCGTAGCTTCGACTGGTTCCTCGGCCACTCGTACTCGCATGGCGTGACGCCCATGGCCGACGGCAAGGACGAGGAGTCGACGTCGGAGGAAGTGAATTTTTTCTACGGAGTGGCGCTCTACAGCCACGTCACGCAGAACCAGGCGATGGAGAAGCTCACGAAGCTCATGCTCAAGGTCTACTCGCTCGCGGTCAACACATACTTCCTCATCGCGGACGGGAACCAGATCCACCCCGAGGGGTTCCGCAAGAACAAGATCACGGGCATTTTCTTTGACAACAAGTGCGACTACACGACGTGGTTCAGCCCCAACAAGGAGTGCATCCACGGCATCCAGATGCTCCCAGTGTCGCCCATCACGCAGGCCGTGCGCTCGGCACAGTTTGTGAAGGAGGAATGGGACCAGGTGCTGAGCAAGCTGCCGTTCGTGCGCGAGTGGCAGAAGCATGCCTCGGGCTGGACGTCGCTGCTTTTTGCCAACTACGCCGCGGTGGACAGTGACTTGGCGTGTCAGGTACTCTCGCAATGTCCGATGGACGACGGGCTCAGTCGCGCCTGGGCGCTCTACATCGCGGCCACGCGCAAGCAGTAAGATGGCTGCTTGTGAGGACAAGAACAACCTACCTCGACTTGGTTGACTTTTCCATTGTGATTTTGGCTTTGCATGTATCTTTGAAACTGGTTTTGGTTTTCGCTCTAACAATTCGGAAGTAATCCATCAATGTGGCTTTACAAAACTGAGTTTGAGTAATTCACATTATAACGCTTACGCCTGCGCGAGGGCATTGAGCAGCGACTGCGCAAAGTCGCTTGCTGGTCGCTGGGATTCTGAAGAAGAACCGGACGATCGGTCTCGAACCATTTTTAAGCTCCTGCGGTTCCGTAGTGATCCAGAAGTTAAACGTCAGATTAGATGGACAAGGCCAGATTTTGCGTGGTGTGGTAATAACTCTCAAGTCTGACCATTTGAGCGTACCTGATCAACTGCTGGAACGTTTCTTCCGAGACTGCACCGAAGAACTCGGGCATTTTGCCCATGATCGCGCCGACGACTTTCAGGGCGTTCATGCAAACCTGCCAGGCAGAAATAAGGTATTGAAAGAAAACGGTAAGTTAGTGCGATAAACCAGTCGTAACGCAAAATACAATGTATGAGTGTACCTGTTGGTTGGACGACGAGCTCTCCAGGTGCTCAACCACCAGGCCAAAACACTCGCTGATCAGCTGCATATCGCTGGCGTTCTTGATCGAAATCGTATCCGCAGTCTTGTAGATGAAGCTAAATAAAATCTGTACACAATAACACAATTCAACCACCGAGGAGTCAGTCTCCCGAAATACCAAACCTCGCTTGCGCTATCCACCATTGCTTGTTGTTGTACCTGGAAGCACCCGGCAACAACTTCTTCTCTCAGTTGGTTGCTTCGCATTGACACGGTCGCAACCAGACGAGGAATTGCTCGGCTGGCCTTGAAAGTCGCCAAAGTACTCGCGTTGAGGCGTCCAATAATGCTGACACAAATACCCCAAGAAACAGATCCAGCTTAAAGGGGCCAAAGAAGCAACACCATAGAATAAAGCAAGCATGTACCTTAGGAGGATGTTGCAGCCACAGATGCGCACTTGAAGCGGCAGACTCAGGCCCGCATCATTCTGCTGCGGGTCACTGCCCACGAGCGAGAGTACCATCATCTCGACTGCAAACACCAGCGCACTCGACGTCTTGGGCTCGTCCTCGGCTTGAATGGCAACAACATTGTCGAAAATGATCCAGTCCACAAGCACATCTAGCAGAGAGCTAGATGCTGTAGCCCTTCCTGTTGGCTCTGACTCCATGCTGCTTTTAGACTCTCCCAGGTTCCGCAGAATGAGCAGCGCCACGCAGTCCATGCAGCCCATCTGGAGATCCGCGAGCAGGTTTCTCTCATTTCTTCCACTATTGGTAGGAACACACGGGATGCTCAGCACTTGTAGCAGAATCGCGAAGATGAACGGCACCTGGGTCGCGTCTTGGAACACGTCTCCCAGTTCTTCATTGATTACGCGGTTGAGGTAGTACACCATCAGCTTTGCCGTGATGATCCCACAGTAGTCTGGAATCTGTAGGCTCTGCAGAGCAGGCTTGTATAGCGACTCGATGAATGCAGTTACTGGGATCATCGGCGCTTCTTCTCGGAGAAACGCCAGCAGCTGGGTGAAAATGAACGGCGTCACGCTCGGAGGAGGCAGCTTTGCGAGAATCTCCACGGACAGCATCTTCACTTCTTTGAACTCCAGTGGGTCGACCACCTGCAGCGCCAGCAGGTGAAAGAGATCGCGGTCGACTGCTGTAGACGCACTGTCATCGTCACCATCAGCGGCAATATTGCTGGCATCCACGAACTCTTCCAAGTGAGAGGCATTTTCAACATAGCACTGCATAGTTGGCAAATTCGACCAAATTTGCCACCGGTTAGAGTGAGGATCATGTTCGCCAGAGAGAGAATATACATGCTCAGAGAAGACTCACGTAAAGGTTTTTTTGCTTGCCAAACTTGAAGAAGCAGACTCGTGGGAGCACACGAAGGACGAGAACTGGCGCAAGGCGCGCAAACAAGAGCACCTCCACTGCAGTTGTCGCGCTGTTCGATCGGTCTTCCAACAGCTTCTCGGTGAGTCGAGTCTGAGTCTAGATTCCAAATTGCCAGCAAGGGTTAATTAACAAGCCAGATGAGAGTGAAAGGGGGAGAGAACGCTACATCCAAACAGCGAACCTTCATCTGCCGCGTGACTTCTGTCAAGATCAAGCTCAAAATGGCGGGGGCCGTGTCGTCATCACCAGCGGCGTCGACCCAACCTACAGCGACCAGTTCGCGCAAAAATCGCAGCGAGAACGGATCTCGCGGAGCTCCAAACAGCTTTCGAAGCAGCACGCTGACGATCCGAACTCTCGCTTCTGGTGATTTCACAACTTTGATCCACCTGTACAACCAGTTACACAGCCCACAACGACAGCAATCATTAGATCCAAGGTTTCCATCAAAAACAAATCTGTATGTCACCACATATTTGAACCTCAAACAACAGTTCCCACACTGACCCATTTGCTGATGAAGACAACGCCAAGACGCGCTCTTGGTACTCCTGGATCCTTTGGATATGTTCACTGTGGAGTTTTGAGGATTGTGAAGATGCCGTTGGTTGTGCGTACACAGTCCAGTCACTTGGTGACTTGATATGCGATCTTTGTCCCAAGGTGACGGGCTGGTCGATTTCACCATTTCGACACGAGTCAATGAACGCCGACGTGATCTGCTCCAGTTCGTCTCTTCCAGATCCCTCGCTTGAGGTGAACAGCAGAGTCAATCCGATAGCTGAAAGTTGCTCTCCGATCTCACTGAGATTTGTAAACAGCCGAGCGAAGTACTCAGCATCCAGCAACGGCATGCACAGTAGAGTCTCTTGAAGAATGATCGGGTCCTCTCGAGTAAGTAGCTCTGCGACAACTGGCGAAAGCTGCCGCCTGCACATGATTGAATCCAGTCAGTACCAACAACATTGTAGGCTACAGTGTCACAACTGGTATGTACGTAACTCACCTCCACATATTCAGATGCTCTCTTTGATACGGGTTTGAGCTTCGCTGTCGATCGAACACGAATGGAATCAAGGAAAGAGCAGCCTACGCAGAGCAAATCAGCAACAACAGCAACAACAGCAACAACAATGACGTCAGATTTGCCACAAACAGATCCTTATCCACGGATGCACAGGTTTTCCAATACAACTCACCAGTGTGGAGCTCGACTCTGCTGATTCCAGGTACCTTTGTACCTCCGTAATGAGTGATGCATTGCTGCTTTGAACAATGAAGTCTGCGATCAATTGCTGGAATTGGTGCAGCAAACAATCCCCAGTTACAGTAGTACCACGTCCAAACGACGTGATCCCATTTTTCGATGTGCGCAGCAGTAACGACAGCAGCGCTCGGCAGTCTTCGTCCGTCTCAAGAAGCGTAGAGCGCGCTTCCTCTTCGTTGCATATCACGAGCGCTCGTAGAACTCTCGACACCAAACCGAACAACACCACATAGTTACCCCATATGCCCACTTCCAAAGCGTGTATAAGCAGGAGAAGCAGTTTCCCTTTCGCTTCCAGGTCCCTCGAGAGCTCTTGAATCGCGTTGTTCCCTCTTGAGCTTGTTATTGTCAAGTTCAACAGGATACAAAGTCGACAAAGTCTCGCAGTGAACAGCTCGGCGTTGTCATCACTATGATCTGACGACCTAGACCACCGCAGAACAATCTCAGCTTTGAGAGCTGAGAGAGGAGGTTTGATCTTACGAAACCGAATCACAGCATCGCTTCTCGTACACAAAAGCATCGCCGACGCACTCCAGTGCCAACAGAGCATCTCTAGCGCTGCAGACTTTGCAGTTGCGTCCTCTGTCATTGCGGTTGACTGGCAGATCGCCACGTATCCTGCTAGCTGGTTGAGCGCCAACGCGAGAAACTTCTTTCGGTTCGTAGCTCCATGGTATTGCTGGAGCGTGGTGATCGCAAACTCGCATCCTTCCAAGAAAATCTGGGGCTCTGGTAGTGGAGAACCCCCGCTCTTCTCCTCTTCAGCAGGTGTCAGCAACGTAGCAGCCTGGTCGCAAAGCACTGCAACCAATGCTTCGAGCGCCACGAGCCCGAGCTTCGTGAGCTTGATCCTTCGATCTTCACTTGATCCGGTTGGAATAGCAACGGCGACGCTTCCTTGACAAGTAAGCTGGATGAGCTTCTCAACAAAAGCGATAGAGAGGTCGCTGCCGAGCAAGGACTGGGTATTGTTGCCACTCATCTTGTCTGCTGCTGCTGAGATTAACAACTGGCGTCGATGCCGCTGGATGAGCTCGAACACCACGAGCGCAGCGGCCATTTGTTGGGCTTTGTCACTGCTGCTGTTGCTTCCTTCAGATGAGAGCCACGAGAGCAGCAGCTCAAGAACAGAAGAACCAGTGGAGCTGGAGATTGAGTCCTGTCCTCCTCCTCCTGAACCTCTCGTCGCCATCCAATAGAGCAACAAGTGCAGCTTGCGCGCCTCGGAGCCCCACACGCAGCAGTTGTCCTTCGCGACGCTGCAACTGCCCATCATCTGCGTCACAAGCGCGCTTGTGAGCGCTGAGAGCATGTTCCTGAGCCCTCGTCGCACAACAAACAAGCCAATCAACCACATTAACCATATTGAGCAACCAGTGTATCATCAGATACGGTGGTAAGCAGTGCTAACCGATTGTACCTCTGTGCATCATCATGCAGTGGTTCTGGGCGCGAGGCTCTGTCGACCGCGTCCTACAATAGCAAATGCAAAGGTCAACGTAAGCACCCGACAGCCAGCCAATGCAATGAGGCTCCATTTTTACTGGTGTTTTCTTACCAGCACGCTCTGCAGGTTCGCGATGCGCTTGTGATCTGCGAGTGTCAGCAGTAGCTCCTGCTGTGTCTATACAGTGATATGTAGATAATTCGCATCAAGCACGAGTGAGCGACATTGCCTGCCATTCCACCTCAAATGGCTCAATCCATACACACACACAAAGGGCATACCTTGCTCATCGGAGCCGCTGGCGCCTTCTCATTTACTTCCATAATTCGGATAGCAGCGCTGGCACCTCTAGCGCTCACACTGACTCCACTCAGAGCGCCTTCATTCTCATCAAACATGCGTAGCAATGGCTTCTGTTGCTGCTTGTGCTGGTTGCGGTCGTGCTCTTCAATCGCGTGCTCCATCTGCATTTAGAGCATGCACATACACATCAGGATTAACTGCAAAACTATAACGACAGCTCACACAAACATGCGCACAGCGGAGGCGCTTACGTGGAAGAGCTCGCTGTCCTGGACGGAGCGCAGCAGGCGCCCGATGCTCTCGCGCGGCTGCTGCTGCTGCGGATCCACGAGTGGCGGCGGCTTCATCATCGCAGTTGTGATTTTGATTTGACTTGCATCATCAGTCCGTCGGTTTGTACTCTAATAGAAGCCCCATCGATTGTTGCTTCCTCTTTGCTGGCGCCAAAATACGAACAACCAACACATGCAAGCAGACCAGCGCCATGTGAGCAATAGAATAGTGAGTGCGCATGTTCGTTGGGATATCAAACACTGGTGCACTGTTAGTATATTAGTGGTGGTGGTCTATTCCTTAAACTCTAGCAGCGTACGCGCGACGAGCAGCCCCATATCGTAGAACGAAGAGACGGCGGCGCGCAGCAGGCGGATCTCCGTGGCTTCAAAGTGCCTGGAAAACAGCACACACATGGACCACAAACACACACACACACACAGAAGCCAATTAGCCATGGAGCCGCACGTAAGCGCGCGTAGCAGAATAGAGCAGATCGAGTCGATGGTACGTACACGATGAGGTTGGGGCCGTCGACCGAGAGCGTGCGGTGGATCTTGTCTGGCTGGATCTCCGTGTCCACCTGCAGCGTCTCGAGTGCGTACTGGGCGTCGACCGCCTCCGGGAACGTCATGCTGACGTCGCTGTAGTAGCGCAACACAGCGCACACACACAAATGTAGTCAGAGGTTAGTAATGTACAGAGCGGCGTGTATGCAACCGCGCGTCATTGCGAGCTCGTACCATTCGAATGGGTGCGTCTCGCTCATGCTTGGCTCTTGGCGATTGAGAGCTGCTGGTGTTTGAAAGCTGGTGCTTGAATTTAGAAACTGGAGTTATAAAGGAATGAAAATGAAGCGTTTCTATTGAGTAATATTGTAGTAAAATAGTTTATGAAGCCTAAAAGGAGTATTTTTGATACAAAGGGTGGTTGATTGTGTGGACCACAGAGACTGGCATCCCTGACTGTTTTTGTGCCTCGTGCATCATCATTCATCTGAAGGCAAGGCGGGATTCGCCATTTGGAGCACAAAATGGACGACGCTGCGTGAAGTGACAGTGTCCAACGAGACAAAAAAACTCAAAACTCAAAGCAATGTGAAAGCGAAAATTTTCTTGCTCGAGAGTTTAGACAGAGGCTTTGCTCGCAAATGAGCTTTTCGCGCGACATGTCTTCATGGAGAATTTCTTGGCCAAAGTCTCTCTCTCTCCCGTGCTTAGCCATGCATGTAAACACGATTGTGTCTGCAGGCTTGAAGCTCGTACATATACATATCCGCGAACGCATTCCGGTCCACTGCATTCGAACCCAGCGTCTGCAAGATACTTTCCATTCATTGCAAAATGCTCGGCCCTGATTGGATATTATCATTCGGCTCAACCGTCACGTTCTAGCCGTTATCTTTGACATGGGTTCACTCACGGATGTTGCGCAAAGCATGACTTCCACGAGAGATCAAAACAAAACGCTGCTTTCTTTGAATCCGAGCCGATATACGTAAATCTAGCATGCATTGTAATTCTTTATGGCCCGATGCTCAAAAGCCATAGCGCGTTGGTGCGCTTACCCACTCACAAATTTTCTATGTAGTCAGTCTCAATAGCGCATCCCCTTCTCGTGGCCGAATTGCCGTGACGCACACGAAAATCCATCACACACCACAAAACGCAGACATAGATTACGTCATTTAAATCCGAGAAGCTCGCCATGCATCTGATCTTGAGCCAAACAAAACCCAAGCAATGTAACTTACTCGTTCAATCGGTAAAATACGCGAGGTCGCGCCGCGTGCACCACGCCACTTTTTCGTTGACCCACACTCCCGCCGCCGCTGTCGGACTGACTGCAAAAGTGCAAGTGCCGCCGCATTTCCCATTCTCTTGCAGAAGCAGAAGCAGAAGCAGAGCGAGTGAGCAGAGAGGCGGCGCCAGACAGACAGCCGCGTACGTGTAAGAAGCTCCATTTATCTATAAGCACACAGACAGACAGACAGACAGACAGACAGACGGCAGGATGATCAACCCGGTGAAGACCGTCGTCAAGTGCTGCGGCTGCATCGTGCTCACGCAGCTCATCGGCATCCTCGTGTCACTGGCCATGCTCGCGGCGTTCGTGCTCGTGTTCTATCTGTACGTGATCCCGTGGGGCGAGGACCAGATCCGCGAGACGCTCGGGCTCGGCAGTGACGTGGACATCGGCTCGCTCAGTCCCAGCGTCTACGCGGCCAATAACTGCTCCGGATGCGTGTTCGGCGTCAACACAGACTGGCCCACGAACACGACCGGCACGCTGCACTTCCTGGACACAAGCGCGGGACCGTTGGCGTCGGGCGTGATCGCGACGTCACTCGCGGCGGGAGCGGCAGCAGGTGTCGGCTCCATGCTCTGGGCATCGTTCTTCCCGTCTGCAGCGTCGGTCATGAGCTTTTCGAGCGGCTTCTATGAGATGACGCACATCATCGAGCAGGCGCAGTTCATCAGCATGATCAGCCAGCTACAGATCGACGGCGCGCCCGTGTTCCTGCACCAGTTCTCACGCGAGATGGCGTGGACTAACTTCAACGTACCCAAGTCCATCACCGATGTGGTAGGGAACAGTCGCAGTCGACGCCTTGACACGAGTCTGCTGTCGACGACTGCGAGTGGCGAGACCGGACCGAAGCGATACGCCGCGCTCATCGGCGTCAAGCCGCAGAATTTGTTCTTCTACACGCTGCTGAGCTTTGCGATCGTGCTCGGCGCGATTCACGTGCTGTACATCATCGGCGTCGTCGTGTTCTCGATGTGCAGCAAAAAAGAGTCATTCGGCGAAGTCGCGGCGAAACTGTACCGGAAAGTGATCTGGGCGGGCATCCTGGCGCTGCTGCTCGCGCAGTACATCTTCAGCATGGCCGGTAGCTTCTACATTTACGAGAATGCAGACAACAGCGATGACCGCGACAAGTACTTTGTGTGGGGCACGATCGGCCTGATCGTCATGGTCGGCTTTGCGATCCTCTTTGGCGTACTCATCATCTCGGCGAACAAGGAGGAGCTCCAGGACCTGGGCACGTACGAGCACGACCAGCGCCCGTTCAGTGCGAAGTACAGCGCGTACTACGACGAATACAACTTCGACAACCGGTTCTTCTTTGTGCCGAGAATCCTGCTCGCAGTCTCCACAGGTGCGGTCGTCGGCGTGATCCAGGACTCGACCACGCAGCTGCTCTGCATTCTCGGCATCACGGTGCTGTACTTGATCCTGTTGCTTGCCCGCGAACCAAACTTGCTGCGCTTCCTGTACTACATTGGCATCACGTCGGTGTTCATGAAGGTCGTGCTCGTGTGCATGATGCTCATGCTCGTCCAGGATGACTACTTCCCACAGAATGTTCGCGATAACGTCGCGTACGGTATCATCGGCGTCAACATGTTCATCTTCTTCCTGCTGTTCTTGCGCCAGGCGTACACAATCATCCATAAGCTGGTGCGCGGGTGCAAGAACAAGGACAAGTCGCGATCGTCGGACGAAGTGATCAACCTCGAGAACGGAAACAACAACGATGACAGACCAAGAAACCCGCCGTATGCGCGAATGGAGTCGTCCGCACCGTACGACAACAAGGGCGATCAGCATGGTTTCAGTAACAATGGCGCGATGGCTTCGCAGCAGAGCCAGCAGTTTGCCGGTGGCGCTCAACGCAACCCGTACGAGCGACTACCAAGTGAAACAGGTATTACACTGGGAGCTGCGGGCAATGCTCGAAACGTTCAAGAGCCTCGAAATGTGTCGAATGAATGGGGACAATACGATGCGCGTTCACAACAGCAGTACCAGAATACCGGTGCTGCTGCTGCTGGTATCGCTGGAGGTGCTGCAGTTGGCGCTGCTGTCGG
The DNA here is from genome assembly GCA_038051095.1 of Globisporangium irregulare. Classification (NCBI taxonomy): domain Eukaryota; phylum Oomycota; class Peronosporomycetes; order Pythiales; family Pythiaceae; genus Globisporangium; species Globisporangium irregulare. Next base: position 15,034 of record JALBZZ010000592.1, read on the forward strand.
TGCAGCGGCTGCACGAGATCGCAACAAGAATGGACAGAACGACTACTACAAGAACGGCAGTCCTGCACGCGATCGAACGTCGTTCAGTAACCGGCCTACAGACCCAGTGGATCGATTCTCAGCTGCGAGTACGAGCCCAACGCCGTACCAGGCTCTCAACAGCGCAAACCAGTTCACCAGCAACGCTCGCTCTCCAGTTCCAGTCGTTGTTCCTCCTCCACCTCCGCGCAAAGCCAGTGTTGATGTGGATGACATGGACGATGATGTGGTCGCTGAGCCTCCAGCCTTCAAACAGGTGAGCTCGGTTCCTCAGTCGCAGCAATCGACTGGAAACCCTGGCGATCCTCCTCGTGTTCGTCAGTCGTATCTGCGCTTCACGGACAGTGATATGTCGTCCTATGATGATGACATTGACGGTCGCTCTCCTCGCAGCTCGATCTCGACCTCGACCTCGACAGCAGCTGCGGCCGGAGTGATCGGAGCGCAGCGAGCTCCACCAGGATCAAACACATCGCTGTACAGCAACTTCAGCACGGAATCCACTGCGACAGACTGGTTCGACGGCCGGTCGAAGACTGAGATCGAGGACAGCGAGAGCTCGTTTCTCACCACTGAAGCTGCTGACGCGAACGGAGTTGCTGTCGGTCGCCCGTCCGCATTCGGGCAGCGCGATTCGATGGACTCGTACACGACGAATTCCGAGGTGGGGGCAAACCACTCCCTCATGACGGCAAACAGTGACACCAGCGCAGCCAACCTGAGCGGGAACTTTGATACGGAGCGATCGATCAACACGACTGGACTAGTATTTGAAGATGCGGATGACACGAGTGCAGCGAACCAAAGCGGCAACTTTGACGACACGGATCGAACCATCGACATGACTGGACTGATGTTTGAAGATGCCAACGATGGGGAAGATAATAGAGATGTCGACATCGACATTGACGAGATACCGAGTTTCACTTTCCCGGAGTTGGCAAAGAGTGACTCGGTCGACTCATACGGCACGGAGCTGGACACAGACACGAATCGCTCGCTGATGACGATGGGCAGCGATGTCTCAATATCTACAGCAGGGATGGAATCGTCGGCGGCGGCGTACTTGCGTGATACTGGAATGAGCGAAAACCACGAGAACGGCCTCGGCTCCGACGACGATGACGAGTACAATGGGCGTAGGAGCTACACCCACCGCGACGGCGGCGACTCGTTCCTCTCGGCGATCAGCACGCGCTCGGACGAAGACGCGTCGTTCTACATTGATGGCCAGCGCCGCAACACCGGTGGCTCTGACAATGCAGAACGGACGGAGTCAGAGCGCCAGAGACGCCCGAAGAAACTATAATTCTGGACCGACTGTCCAGTATGAGCCCTGACCATCCAATCCGCCCTGTGATGAGAATCCGACTACATGCAAGAGCTTGTGTAGTATCTACTTTGTCTTTCTTTTAATATAAGCGTTCGCATTGATCTTCACAAGTTGTGTGAACGAGAGCGAAGTGGTTTGTGCTGACGAGTGTCATGGATACATTTATTAAATGATGTGGGCCACCTAACAATTCCTTTTGGGTTTTGTGAGCTCAAAAGACAATCAGACTCACAAGAAAAAAACAATGGCGAGCGTGACGTCTGCGGCACCAGCACCAGGAGCAGCGACGCCGCTGCACCACAAGTTCGTGCTGCACTCGGAGTTCAACTTTGTCAAGATCGCCATGTGCGTAGTCGTCTGTGGGCCGCTGCTTGTGTTGCGAAGCGTATGCATCTGCTCAGCTAGGTGGCCAAACAACTCAACGTGCTGATTGCGTGTGTTCTTCTATCAATGCAAAACGCGTGCCCATCTATAGCCTGACGGAAGACGGCGTGGAGGCAGTGCACGACGCCAAGCGCCTCAAATTCTCGCTCGACAACACGCTCAAGACGGTGTTTGGCGTCATGGGCGCGTCCGCGAGCGAATTTGACATCCTCGCGATACAGCGGACGTCCAAGGTCGAGCCCACAATGGCGCTCCTGCGCGTGCGAAAGAAGTGGGTTTGTTCAAATTCACCAAAAAGCAGCGACTGCAAACATACACTGGACTGCTGTGTATATCCTGATTGAATCTCTTGGCTGACTCATTTTGTTTGTGCTCGCTGTGTGCCTTAACAGCGGACTGCAGGGTCTCTGGGGTGCAATCACGATGTGCACGTCGATCGACGGCAAGCTCTGCAAGCTCGAAGTTGTCCACGTGAGTGAGTCGCTCATGGAGATGGCGTCTGGGAGGTTTCTGGACTGCTGATAGGAACCTTCCGTTGGATTCTGGGAAACAAATTGAGAGAGAGGGCTCTTGACTCCGACTACCAGCCGAGTGCGGATGCGACACACGAAGACTAAAGACTGGGCTTCAGTGGGCGAAGCTGCTTTGGGAGGAAAGTGAGGTCCAGAGGAGCTAGAGTGGATGAAGTAGAGCACAGAGAGCACGAGGAAGAGCTGCTTACGAGAGGTAGTTCGTGCGCATTGGTAGATATAATACGTGCTAGAAATAACACCAGCACGCACATGCAACTTCGATTGTGTGTTGTAGCATCACAAACCATAATTTTGGAAAGCCTAACAAGATATTATAGCATGCATAGTGATCAAAGTAGACAATGGAAAACTTCAGCAACCTGTTTAGAAGCTGCTTCAAATAGGTAACCCTATAGTGAAATAACTGGGGTCGGTTGCTTTTGACCGCTTGAAAAGCGAAAGTACATTTTCGATTGTACTCGGCATCCCTACACTTCGAGCGCGCCAACCATAAGACAAGCTCATCACCAGATGCTACTCTTCTCATGCTTCTCATGTGTTAGGTGCCCGTGCATCAGCAGACAGTCTGCCCCAAACGCTTTGTGAGCTTGCTGCCCAGCGTGGCCGCACCAAGCGCACGGACATTGCCATCTCAGACGATTCAATTTCCCGTTATGGGGTCTGCGTATATTGTAGATATTTTGTCCATTACATTGGCAATTACCTGAAGTAAATCGAGGGAACAAACTCTGGGGTATAACGCAAGACCCTGACGTATTATAGCGTATCCATGCGAATCCAAGGTAATAAACACAGTGCTGAATTCGTTTGAAGACTGGGTATTGGTTTCGGGGGAGGGCTTTACACCTCAGGTTGATCTTCGTGTGTCGAGAGCTTTGTGCTGCTGGCTGCATTATCAAACAAACTATACTGCTGCAACTCCTACAGCCAAGTACTTTTAGAGATCAAATTCTCGATTTTTGGTGGCGATTGCTTTCTTGGTGGAATCCTCACAAGATACGGAAGTGGCCATCTTTGCCGGCTCGATGCGTGTTACTGCACTGAAACTGTATGGAGTTTGAGTGAGGAGCAAACGTATGCGTTGATTTAAAGAGGTTACTAAGCACCAAAGGGAATGTGATTTCCATATATTTTTGCTTCTGCTTTGCAATTCTATTCGCTCAGGAAATCATTTAGTAAAGGGATTGTGAGTCTGCACACCTGTTACATCTCTTTGCCAAGATTGGAAAGCGGAAAAGTGGAGTCAGTCTGTAAGGTCGGACTTGCCACTGTCACACTTGTGTGTGGTGCGATTTGTTCAATCACACGAGCACGCGAGATGCGAAGAAGCGCAGAGCAATACAAGCATACCTCCCATTAGTAAAGATTGTCAAATTTGGCGCTCTCTTCAAAATGATCAACGACCTCTATAAAGTGGTCAAACATTTTACACACACTCCTGCCAGTTCAAAAAGTGGCGCGCAGCGCGCTTTGTGGTCGGCCACAACCGAAACAGAAGCTCAGCGAAGACGATGGCACGTGCATGCCGACGAAGACAACACGCACGCGCTTGACGGGCGCCCAGAAAGAGGCGCTACGCGAGCACCACCGCGCACACCCAGACAAGACACCGCTCGAGCTGTGCGAGTGGGCGCTTGCTACCTTCGCACTGCAGCGCGCGCCGTCGCAATCGACCCTATCCGTGCTCTTTACTCGCGCAGAGCGCGCGTCCGCGACGAACCCAGCAACCAAAACCAACCGCAATGTGACCTGCGCGCGACTGGAGGCCGAACTTGTGCGGTGGATCAGCAGGTGTGAGCGCATGAAGACGGCGCTTGTCACGCAGGCGGCCATCCGCACGAAGGCAAAGAAGATCCGTAGTGTCATCCTTCAAGACCTCACGTCGCCCCCAAACCCCGCGCTCTCTCAGTTGTCGTTCTCGAACGGGCGGCTGCAGAAGCTGCAACGACGGTATGGACTAAAGTCACGACGTCTCCATGGCGAGGCTAAGTCTGCAAGCGTAGCTGCCATTGAGAAAGGACGTGCACTTCTTCAGCGAATAACGAGCGGCTTTGAAAAGAAAGACATCTCCAATATGGACGAATCTGCTTTTTTTTATTGCATGGTTCTGACAAAGTCTATCTCGAAAGCAGCTTCACCGGACGTGAGAGCAGCAAGAAGCGTCTGATAATCGTGCTCACAAGCAACGGAGACGGCCCCTTCAAGCTCCCCCTTCTATTCGTTGGCACTGCGCGCCAGCCGCGTTGCTTCAA
>JALBZZ010000593.1:0-19556 GCA_038051095.1 Globisporangium irregulare
TTGAGGAATGTGAGCGCGATGATGAGCGCGCCGGTGACGTGGACCGATGGCTGCCGCATGTTGCTATAGGTCCTGTGGGTTGAGCTTCTCGGGTTCTGATGGTCGGTCACTGAACCTGCTGTAGTTTGCAAACTGAAGATGAATAAATGTCGACGGTATGCAGTGGTGGTGGGTTGATCAGTCTTAACCTCAGAAATCACAGAAGAAAGTGAAGTGAAGTGGGAGTCGCGATCGCTATTGTGGGGGTACGCAAACAAAATCGTCATCATTCACTCCAAACATGCAAACAATACAATTTGTACAAGGTACGTGGAGTGAGGTGGGCTGGGGGGCCACTCAGTGAAAGAGTAATCTTCTCTGAGTTATGCAAAAAGAAGGCAATGTTCACGTCCTCGCTTTGGGGTATGATATGAGAGCCAAGCTCATCTCCAGTTTCCACACTTGACTGCCAAGAAGAGCTCAAAGTCGAGTTTGTGATCATTTGGAAATGTAAATGCATTACAGATAAGGACGATAAGATTCAAGTAGCCTTGCAAGAGCAACTTTGCAGTGTTTGACTTTCTTCTACCCTGCTAGCCCATTCATTGCCTATTTCTTCTTTTACAAAGTAACATACCCTCTGTCTCCCATACACTCCATACTCTCTCTCTAAGCACACGCCACTTCTTCACCTCTTGAGCAGCGACGGGATCTTCTGCAAGTCGTTTGTGGCTACTGCGCCGATGAACATGCCCAGCCGCGCTGGCAGCACGCTGCGGAAGCACGTGGTCATGAACACGTAGAAAGCCGAGTCGTATGCGTAGTCCTCGGCGTTGAACATCGCGTCGAGCGCCTGGGTCGCGCAGTCCTTTGGATGCAGCGTCGCGCCAGGCACGTACGAGAAAAACGGTTTCTCGAGCTTCGCAGCACTGTTAAAGTTGGTGTCAATTGGACCTGGACAATAGCACGTCACGGTCACGCCCGTGCTGCGCAGCTCGTAGTTGATCGCCTGGCTGAAACTGAGCATGAACGCCTTGGATGCGCTGTAGAGTGCCATGTAGGGCATCGGCACGGACGACACGGCCGAGCCGATGTTGAGCACACGACCAATCTTGCGACCTGCCATCTGCGGGGCGATCGCACGCGTGAGTCGGGTCATCGCCAGCACGTTCAGGTTGACCTGGTCCTCGATCTGCTTCTCCGAGAGGTGCGTGAACTCCCTCAGGAGTGCAGCCCCAGCGTTGTTGATCAGGATATCGATCACAAGTTCCCTCTTGTTCACATAGTTGATGAGCTTCTGGACGCCGTCAGATGTGCTCAGATCACATACGCAGATCTCCACGTCCAGCGGCTTGTGCACCAGCTCAATCTCGGCCTTCATGCGCTCCAGGATCTCCTTTGAGCGCGCCGCGAGCACTAGCGAGTACTTCTTCTCCGCCAGCAGGTACGCCATCTCCCGACCAATCCCAGAAGATGCACCCGTGACCAACGCAAACCGCTTGGCGTGCGGCGTCGTGGGCTCAAAGTACCACTTGTGGTAGCGTGCGAGCGCCACGTCCGCGCAGCCGAGCAGGAAGAAGACGAAGAGCGCGACCTGGAGCCAGTAGACGACCTTCTCGGGCTTGAGGAATGTGAGCGCGATGATGAGCGCGCCGGTGACGTGGACCGATGGCTGCCACATGACGTTGTGGCGCTCCTTCTTGACGCGCGCCATGCCTTCTTTGTCTCAGTCTCTCTGTGTGTGTGCGTGTGAACGTAGCTCTTCGCGCGATGAATTGCGTTGTGGGAATTTCGCTCTCTGCCAAAGCAAAATGCAAAAGTGACACGGTTAGTTGTCAATAATGTACTACTATCATTATTCATTTGAACTCGCACTGAACACTTTGAAAATATACAGCCATGCTTCGTTTATATTCCGTTTCGCCATGCAGAACTGCAGCATGTCGCTACATTGTGAAGAGTGATGGTCATGCGTGTCAAAAGCGGACCTCCTGGTCGGTCGTACATGATGCCGTGCTGTATCACGTCAAAACCAAAGCCCCATCCATCTTTGTCGGATCCATACAGAAGAATAAAACGACGACGATGCTGCCGCTGAACAGCAGCGCCAGGGACCTCAAGAGCGTGCCGCTGCACCCGACGCTGCTCGCGTTCTCCTGCGCAGCGGCATTCGCAGCGCTCGCGCCGTCGGAACTCGTCGCGAAGCTACTGCGCAATGCGCTGCTTGTGTGCGTCGCGATCCTTCTGTTGGACATTGCGCTCACAAAGTACCATCTGTGGCAGTTCACGCCCATGAGCCCACAGGAAAAGCACTTCGCGCTGATCACTGGTGCGTCCTCGGGCATCGGCAAGGAGATGGCGTTCCAGTTGGCTGCGAAGAGCTACTCGCTGATCATCGCAGCGCGCAACAAGGACGCCCTGCAAAGAGTCAAAACTGAGATCGAAGCGCTGTACGCTCCACAAGTGCAGGTGGAAACTTACGCGTGTGATCTGTCAACGAGAGAGGGGATCCGCAAGCTCATTGACTTTGTCAACGAGAACGAACTCACGGTCGACATCCTGATCAACAACGCCGGCGCCTCGTGGACGAGCGAGTTCCTCGACCTAAGTGACCGCCAAGTCGACGAGCTGCTCACTCTTAACGTGATATCAACGACCAAGCTCAGCCACGCGATCGTCCCGCAGATGGTGGCACGTGGTGTGGGCCACGTGCTCAACATCGCGTCCATGTCAGCGGCGATCTCGATCCCCACAGCGGCGCTCTACGGGAGCTCCAAGTCCTTCGTGCTGAACCTGAGTCAGGCGATGAGCTATGAGCTGCGAGGCACTGGTGTGACTGTCACGTGCGTGTGCCCTGGTCCCGTGCACACGAATTTTGGCAGTGCAGCGCACTGCGACGCGTCGATCTACATGAACACTCCCGGATTGGCGCTCGACGTGAAGGAGTGTGCGCGTCGCGCGCTCGCATCCATGTTCAGCGGTGACACGGACTTTTACGACACGCTGGTGTCTCGCTGGGGTGCCGCGCTTTTCCGCACGCTACTGCCCACACGCCTGGGGACGCTCATCGCCGCCGTGAGTATGAACGAGCCAAAGAAGATGCTCACGCTGATTCGAAGATGAGACTCAATTTAGGTTTATGAAGGCAGAAATGATTTGGAAAAATGATTGAAAAATGATTTCGTATCCTCTCGCACCGAAATGGACAAGAACGATTGCAATCCTCCTACAAGTATCTTAGAACAAAACGTGCGAGGGGCTCCAAACAAACGACTTTATCGCTTCAGCAGCGTCCACTTCTTGCTTGGCTCGTTCCAGCTCATGGCGCCGATCCAGAGCCCCAGGCGCGCCGGGATGACGCTGCGGATCATCGTCGCGCTGAAGTAGTTTGCAAACGTGTCGAACGCGTACCCGTCGCCATTGAACATGCTCTCGAGCGCCATTTTCGCGCACGTATGTGCGTCCAGCAGTGTGCCCGTGGTCATGAACATCACGCCCTCGCAGTCGGCAGCGACGCTGAAGTTGGTGCGCACCGGCCCGGACAGAAAGCATGTGACCGTCACCCCGGTGCCGCGCAGCTCATAGCTGACCGACTGGCTGAAGTTGAGCATGAACGCCTTGGCGCTACCGTAGAGTGAAGAGCTGGGCAGGTTCACGGCCGCGGCCATCGAGCCGATGTTGAGGATGCGGCCGACCCCGCGGGTCACCATCTGCGGTGCGATGCCATGGACGAGCTTGGCGACCGAGACTACATCGAGCATGAGGATTTCCTCCATCTTCTGCGGACTCAGGTCCACAAAGTCGCTCTTGACCGAGTGGCCGGCGTTGTTCACGAGGATGTCGATGACGAGCTTCTGGGCGTTGACGAAATCGAGCAGCTTAGCGATGCCCTCATTCGTGGACAGGTCGCACGCGCAGACGAGCACTTGGACCGGCTCGTAGATCTTCTCAATGTCGGCGCGCACAGTCTCGAGGTTCTGGAGTGTGCGCGAGGCGATGACCAGCGAGTAGCCCTGCTTCGCGAGTGCGTAAGCGATCTCGCGGCCGATGCCCAGAGAAGCGCCGGTCACGAGCGCATAACGCTTACGCTGTGGCTGCGTGGGCTTGAAGGTCCAGAGATGGTACTTTGTGAGCACGATGTCGAGCACCACGACCACAAAGTAGACGCTGAAGAGTACACGGAAGACCCACGTGACGATGTCCGACGGCACGACGAAGAGCAGGAGCACTGTGATGCCCACGCCCAGGAACGCCGGGTGGCAGAGCGCGCTCACAAGGCTCTTGTGGTTGCTATACGGCATCTTGGTTTAAGGCCCTCGACGTTGTTTGTGGCTCTAGGCGGTAGTTAATGGTGTATGAATTTTGTGTGTGACTGTGCGAGGAGGTCCAAATGAAATAGAGATGACAGACGCGGTCTGTCTGCCTATCCCCCGTGATTGGCGTGATCGAGACTGGCAGTGAAGGAAAAATGGGAAGCATAATGATGCGAATCAAGTGGTAAACCCAGCAACGCTAGAGACAGTGGATAATATGTCAAAATAATTACCATTCAATCAATACTTTATGTTAGACAAGACGCAAAAACCAATCATCAACATTGAAACCGCCTAAATCAGCATAATAGTGCATATTTTAGTTTAAGGCAGTACATTATTGGGTTGCCAAAAACTGCGTGTATCGTATTTCAAGAGGGCAGCCGTCGATGTGGGAATCAGATTACTCCACTTCCGAATGAGATCAACCTCGAAGAGGTAAGGCGTTCAGTTTGAATAGCGGAAATTCAAAGGTTTCCAAAGGATTGGCAGTTAAATGCATGTGGATTACTGTCGATTCACTTATTGCCATAGCTGCCCGTGTACTAATCAAGCAACATCGTACACCAACAGCACCTCCAACCTACCTCCGCAGGAGCTCCATCTCCTTGCCATTCTTGTTCATGGTCAGCGCGCCGCAGAACGTCGTGAGTCGCGCCGGCGCTATGCTCCCGAAGAAGCGCGAATTGAGGTAGCTCCTGGTCGTGTCGTACGCGTACGCGTCGCCGTCGAACAGGCTCTCAATCGCCAGTTTCGCGCACGTGTTGGCGTCCAGGATGTAGTCGACTGTGGTGAATGCGGCGGCCTCGCACTGCGCCGCGGCGCCAAAGTTGGTCTTGACTGGCCCAGGGCTGAAGCACGTGACCGTCACACCCGTGCTGCGCAGCTCGTAGTTGATCGCCTGGCTGAAGCTGCGGATGAACGCCTTGGAGCTCCCGTAGAGACAGCCGTTGGGCATCGGCAGCGATGCCGCAACCGACGAGATGTTGAGGATTCTCCCCACGCCACGCTGCGCCATCTGCGGGGCGATCGCGTGCACGAGCTTGGTGGTCGCAATGACATCGAGCGTGAGTAGCTCGTCCACTTTTTCGGAGCTCATCTTGATAAAATCGCTCGCCAGCGACGCGCCAGCGTTGTTCACGAGGATGTCGACAATGAGCTGCTTGTCATTGACAAAGCTCACAAGCGCGTCGATGCCCGAGGCCTTAGACAGGTCGCACACGCACACGAGCACGTCGACAGCGCTGTTGACTTGCGAGGTGATGTGCGTGCGCACCGCGTCCAGATTCAGCTGGGTGCGCGACGCGATCACCAGCGAGTAGCCCTGTTTCGCGAGCTCGATCGCGATCTCCTTGCCGATACCCGAGGACGCGCCGGTCACGAACGCATATCGGTTCGCCTGTGGCTGCGTGGGCGTGAAGGTCCAGAGATGGTACTTGGTGAGCGCGACGTCCAGCAGTACAAGCACCAGGTAGAAGATCGCAAAAGCGCGCAGCACCCAGGCGACAAGCGACGAGGGCAGCACGGTGAGCGCGAGTATGACGCCAGAAGTGATGGCCACCGGCGGATGTGCGACGATGCTCAGCAACGACTTGGAGCTGCTCTTGGTCATGGTGTTGGGGGGTTCTTTCAGCAACAGGAGTGGTTCTGAAGGGGGGAGATTGGGCAATGAGGCCAACAACAAGCAGAGCACGTGTGTCCAGTGACTTGGAACAAAGGGAGAAATGAAGAAGAGACATCTTTCGCGTCTCGCTTGATGCACTTCGTTTATACCAAAAGCAATGCATTACATCTGATTTCGATGAAGATCTCAGGCAAGATGTATTGATTTGAGAGAGGTAGGTGGTGCCAGCTATCCTTCTGGACCGCGTGGCTGTTGGCGGGTGAGAGCGCCGCAGCGAGTGGCATTGCGCTTTGGCGCTCTCCTTCTGAGCATTCATTCACAGGGCTTCCTGGGTTCTCTCTGTTGAGAGGATTCAACGGCCTCTCCTGCAACGCAACACCATGCCAACCACACTCCAGAAAAGCCCATTCACGAGCGATACAATCAGTGGTATCTGTAGAGAGCGGATGAGTCCATTTTGGTGGAGATTCTTCCTTTTGTTTATCCAGAACTACTTGAAGCAGGATCGTACAGTTACGAGGGCGAGGAATGGCTACACTCATAGACAATATCTGATGGCTACCAAGAGGTATCGAAGGCTGTATCTCGGTGGGCACAGGCGCTCCGGATTGCTCGTTCGTCTCGAGGGGCTTTTGAGATCGGCTTCGCGTCATCTGCTGTTTTTATCAATGCGTGTATTTGATAAATCGCAACGCTGTCGCGCTCAGCAAACGATGCGTGTCGTCTTTGTCTACAGGAACCACAGGATCTCCTCTCTTGAGCCTCTGCTTTCTTTCTTCCTCTACCTCTTGAGCAACGCGAAGATCTTATCCGACTCGTTCATCATCACGCCGCCGACGTACGTGCCCAGTCGCTTTGGCAGGATCACACGCGACAAGATGCCGCTCAGATACGACACGTTCGAGTCGTGCAAGAAAGCCTCACCATTGAACATGCCCTCGAGTCCGTTCTTGGCGCAGGTCTTGGCGTCAAGCAGCATGCCCGGCCCTTTCGTGCACATGTAGTTGCCGGAACCTGCAAAGTTCGTCGGTACTGGGCCAGGGCAAAGGCACGTGATGGTCACGCCCGTGCTGCGCATCTCGTAGTTCATCGCGAGGCTCAGGTTGAGCATGTACGCCTTCGTGCTGCTGTAGAGCGCGTGCGTGGGCGCCACGATGCACGCCGCGCTGGACGCCACATTGAGAATTCGACCGACGCCGCGCTTCGCCATCTCGCCCGCAAAGTGATGCGAGAGCTTGGTCGCCGCGAGCAGGTTGAGCGTGAGCATTTCGTTGAGTTCTGTGACGCTCAAATTGACGACCATGCTGTTCTTATCCGTAAACGCGTTGTTGATGAGGATGTCGACGACGAGGTTGCCCTGCTGCGTGAACTCGATGAGCTTCTGGATGCCCTCGTTCGATGACAAGTCCGTCGACAGCGCGAGCACTTCAACGGACTTCTCCTTGTGTAGCGCCAGGATCTCGGCCTGGGTCTTATCCAGCGCGCTCTGGTTGCGCGCCGCCAGGATCAGCGAGTAGCCCTTCTCCGCGAGCTGGAACGCCATCTCGCGGCCGATGCCCATGGATCCACCCGTGACCAGCGCGTAGTGCTTGGCCTGCGGAGTCGTCGGCTTGAAGCTACACAGATGGTACTTGGTGAGCGCCAGGTCGAGCACCACGAGGACGAAATATGTGAACGCCAGGTACCAGACGATGCGTGCGATGAACTCTGCCGGCGCGATGGTGACGACGAGCAGCACACCGCCAAACGTGAGGATCGCCGGATGCGTGTACACGCTCTCGAGCGTCTTGTGGTTGCTTTGCGTCATGGCGCCTTGGCCGCAGCTGCTTCTGTTGCTGCTAATTGCCGCTAGTCAATAGAGGTGCGTCGGTGCGTCTTGTTGCGATTAAACTGCAAAGTGCTGCTGTCCTGCCATTTCGGCTTTGAGTTGTCCACGGCGAATGGCTTGAAGGGGGGAAGCGAGCGGATTGATTGTGTGCGGTGGAATGCGGCGTAAACTTTCCATTGCATTGCAATCAATTGAGCTGTAGAGGAGGGATGGGCGAGTCCTCACAAGGAGTGGGACGTCCATTGGACCTCTCCTCGCTCTGCACTGCACTCACTGCGCATCAGGTTCTGAGTTCAAAAGCACACCTGTTGAAGCGGAGGCGGAGAGCGTGTGTGGTGGGTGGAGACGTCCAGTCAGTCAACAGGCAAATCGCAATGGTCGTTGAAACGGGAGGTGGAGGTGATCCCAATAGGAATAGGCTTGCAACCTTGCAACCCTGGTGTCAGCCCCACGGCACACGTCGTATGCGTCCATCGAGCAGCACCTCCACCCATCTTCAAGGCTGAAGCAAGCATGACACCAGAAGCCAAGCAAGCATGACACCAGAAGCCAAGCAAGCCATCATAATGGCAGCGAGCGCTTTGTAGTCCGTTCGTCTGTCTGTCTGTCTGTATGCGCGTCCGCTGTCGCTCGCAGACAGCAGAAAGCAAGCAGGCAGACAGCCAAGCAACGATCAAGAGCTTGTCGCAGGCGTCATCCGCATCATCTCAGCGAAGAAACCACCACCACTTTTGAGACACAAAACTGAGCTTTTCGTGTTGAGTCAACCTTATCCTTTTCAGCTATTTTTAGTTCTTTTTTGGGCGTCCCAGATAGTTATTTTGAGCAGCCAGCTTTTTAATAGCCCGCCTCAGCTCCTATTCAGCCAATCAAGTGAGACTAATGTAGTGTTGTTGCGTTTGGATTGGCTCATTCTAAATAGTCAGAGCTAAAAATAGTGCTGCAATGTGAGACTTTTCAGCTCGCGAATTAGGAGTGATGGTCCGTAACTGCTTGAGAGGTGCAGGGTTACAAGGAGCTAATCAAGCAGGGTCAACTCAATCTGAGCCAAACAGAGCTCGACAGCAAAGCCGAGCCAGACTGATTGGTGGGTGTCACTGTGCTTGATCAGTGCACAATCCTCCTCAGAGGCGCTAAAAAAAGCTTCAGCGACAGCAAACAAACGAGCGGAGGCTTCGGCACCAGACGCTCGCCGCCGTTGTCACTCGTTCCAGTTCTGCGGTTGGTTCCTCATTCAGCAGCTAAAGCTTCTTAAGTGAGCTCTCCGTCTATTCTCGGTGCGTACGCTCTGCGGCAACAAGCAAAGCTCGTGGCTGTGTTGCTAATTTTACGAGAGTCAAGTGCGAAACGAGGACCAGTGAGCCAGCCAGCGGAGCCCCGCCCCGCAGCTCGCTCTTTCTCTCTCGCTCTGGGACGACTACTTTTCGATCTCCTCCGCCTTGCTGAAGCGAAGTGAACGATTCAACGCAAACGAACGTGTGTAAACGTGCGTGTGCGTGGCCGACGGACTGCATCCACCCACTCGTTTGTATCTTCCAGCGTGCGCGACTACGACGGTCGATTGTCCACCGATGGCGTCGATGGTGGGCGTGCAGCGCGCCAGTCGCAGCAACAACAAGTATGCGGCGCTCAAGTCGCTCGCTGGTGCCCCAGTGACTGGTGCTGCGAGCCCAGGAAAGAAGAGCCCAGCGACAGGACCAGAACAACAGCAGCACGCAACCATCTCATTTGCGAAGAGCGGTGACAGCAGTGAAGACGCAGGAGATGCCGTCGAAGAGCACGGCTACTTGCTGCTGCACCTCATCCGCGTGCTCGCGCTCTATTTGTATGTATATCTCTCGCAGAACCCGTTTCTCGTCGACGACTTGCTGCTGACGCCCGGTGCCGAGGTGCTCGAGCAAGCAAGCAAGCTCGAGGTGGAGCTCCATGCGATGCTGCTCGCGTACGTGGAGAGCGAGATCGCAAGCAACCAGTTCGATGGGCTCGTGCAGGAAAAGCAGGTGTTCTTCGCGATCAAGAAGATTTTTCGCCACCAGAAAGTGAAAGCCAAGACCCAGTGCAAGACGCTCGTGGCGCTGCTCACCACGTACCTGTCGCTGCTACAGTCGCCGATCGTCAACTGTGCGCCGTTCAGCATGCTCATCTCGACGCTCGAGTACCTCGCAAAGGAGAACAAGAAGAAAGATGTGTCACTGCCGCTATTGTACCCGATCGTGAACGCGATTGACTCGCTCAGCATCGAGCAGCGCGAGTGCCTCGACGCGCTCACGACGCTCTGGAAATGGGTAGGAGCTTGCGATCCCTCGGAAATTGTACGTCCCCTGTGCTAGAAGTGAATGCCATGCTCTTTATATGCGCAGTGGGTGCTAACCAGCTTCCCTCTTTGTCATTCGTGCAACCTTGCAGATCCTGACCAAGATTGTCAATCGCCACCACTCAGTGATCATCGAGATCGACGACGCGTCGCCCTTTGAGCCAATGAAACAGACCCGCAGCCACTGCGCACACCTCGCAGACCTCGGCGCGTGCTTCGTCACGACGCTCCTGCATCACTCAGACCACATTTTCCGCCACGACCCCGAGGTGAGCCATTAATTGTTCATGATCTCACTTATCCTTAAATCTAAATTAACTCAACCTGCCGTTTGTTTCTGCAGTACTTTGATCTTCAGACGCCTCTGGAGAGCGACACGGAAGACGACGAATCCGCTGAAGACCCCTGTGAACCAGTGCCGCAAGTACAGTCGCCTCTATCACCACCACCGACGACAAAGACCCCGACGCTTCCACTCCTCAACACCGCTGAAGTTGAGATCGCCACGCCTGCTCGTGTCACCATTGAAAGTATTCCAGCCATCGTCGCCAGCAACTCCAACTCCAAGAGCTCTTCCAAGTCCATGCGTCGACGAAAGAAGAAGGGCGACGAGAAGATCATGCACGTGAGCTCCGTCAAGCAGCAGCTTAAGAAGAAAGAAGAGGCTCTAGATGTCGCCAACACCAAAGAGCTGTCGCCAACCAATCCGGAGGACGAATCGCTCCCGGCAGTGCTCTGCGTGACGATCGCCGCGGCCGCCGGCACCATCGCCGCCGCGCTCTGCGTCATCTTCAACTAATTCCAGCATTAACAGCATTCTCTCTTTCTCTTTCTCTCTCTCTCTTTTTCTTTCTTTCTTTCTCTCTCTCTCTCTCTCTCTCGCATTCGTACCACACGCTCCATCCGGTCTGCCTGTTAGCCAATAATGAAAACGAGAAACACCACCACTTCAGGGCAACCTTGAGAACAGACAAAACCTCAGAAGCAGCGCTGCAAAAGATAGCGGAATCCTGACTCAGAGCCCTTCTTCTTTTCTTTTTCTTGCTCTTCGCTGTTAAATTACCAAAACCACAAGCCCCATACAAAACATACTCGCCGCTCTCGCCTTTCTTTTGCCTCGATTGTTTTCCTCACCTGATGATGTAGAGAATCCCCTAGAATCCGTACGCCTCTCGTGCCAACTCTGTCAGTCCGCTCACAACAGGCGACGCCATGCGATACGCAGTGGTCGCACACTGCTGCGGGTCGTCACAGGCGATGCCAATGCCGACAAGCACACTGAGTGCCACCGACAAGAGCGGAAACACCACGTATGAAAGCGCCATGCGCCGCTTTGTTGTCTTCTTCGTGGTCGCGAGGCCCGGCGTGCTGCCAGCCTCTGCTTCTTCCGACCGATTCAGAAGATACAGACACGTTGAGTTGAATCCGTAGACAACGACGACCAGCGGCACCCTGAACAGCATGTTCATCCACTCCGCGCGCACGTGGTAGAGTGCGACTGCCATCGCAACTGGGAGCACCACAACCAAGAGGTTCAGCTGCGACAAAATGAAAAACGCAAACACCACAAGCAGCAGGATCGCCGCCATCTTGGCGCCGTACGCGACCTGGCACCCGAGCACCGCGAGCGAGTTTGTCGCGCCGAGCATCGAAAACATGCCCGACAATTTCGTGTCTTCGGGTCGACAAACCGGTTTGATGAACGCGAGCTGGCGCAAACTCTCAAAGAACACGAGCCCCATCACGAGCAGCACGAGTAGAATGTCCAGTTTCGTGATCATCCATACAAATTTCTTGCGCTCCAGAATCATGTGCCGCCGCCACTCATCCTGCTCCTGCTGCACGCGCTTCAGCCGCTCTTCCTCCTCTTTCTGTCGTTGTGCCTGGCGCTGCAGCTCCAGTTTCTCGACCACCAGTTGCTGCTTCATGCGGAACTTCTCACTCATGCGCTCGCGCTTGTCGATCTGCTTGGCCGCGTCGCGCTTCCGGCGCTCGTTCATCTTCATGATATCCTGTTTGCGCAGCTCGTCAAACATGCCGCGGAGACTGTTCACGAGCAGCATCGTGTTGCTGCGGTTCGCGAGGATTTCGCCGGCCTTCAGCACTGCGTCTTTCCGCTCAGCGCCCATGCTCACAAAGTTGAGCGCGAGCGACTCGACGTTCTCCAGCACTTTAGCATCCTTGTTGAAGATCGCAGCGCAGAAATTCTCGCGCCGAGCATTCTCCAAGGCGTACTGCGCGCGCTCGACCTCTTCAAAGTGCGTCACTTCCAGCATCTCGGCGCGGTCAACAAACTTCTCCAGCTTGCGCGTCAGCAGCACTTTATCGTGGTCATTATCACTCGAGAAACCGTTCTGGTGGTGATGGTGGTGGCTATTCACTGGCTCTGATCCCTCAACTACTCTAAACTCGAGCTCCGTTGTCGTTGTCGTCGTTGTTGTGGTAGCCGTGCTGTTGTTGCTGTTGAAGCTCTTCATGGCCTGCTCCAGCTCTTGCTTTACCTGGTGCTGCTCGTTGATCTCGTCGAACGCCTTTACGAAGAAGCTGAACTCGTCCTTACTCGCCGCGCCATTCCGGAGACTGCCGATGCTCGAACTCATGCTCATGCTGGTGCTGCCACTACGAGACGCGCTCTCGTCCAAACCTGACGTCGATGACGCTGCTGAGCTCTGACGCAATGCCGACAGCAGGTGCACAAACTTGCCCTTCTGGATCACTTCACCTGCCTGCAGCTTGCCCATCAAAAGGTCCGAGATGCTCGACGAGAGCTGCTGCACCGTCACACTCTGCGCCGAGAGCTGCTGGATGCACTCGTCGTGCTTTGTGAGCCACGCGTGCGTGTCCACATAGCGCTTCCACCTCGCTGGCACACTGCTGCTCACCGCCATGATCTCGATCACGAGGTGGTCGCCCATGCTGCGCAGCTGCTCGAGTCTGTCCATCACTTCCAGGAACGTCATCTCTTTCTTCGTGTCGATGCGCTTTGGTAGCCCGCTGAGCAGCAACGTGTCCTTGTCAAACTGTAAACATGCGAGCTGCGCATTGAACTCCGTGGTCGCCAACACAAACTCGAGATGCTGGAGACGCACGATCGCGAGCTTGCGAATCAACAGAGACGACGTCGCTGGGTACTTGCTGATCTCGATACTGAGCTGTTTGGGGTCGTTCTCGAGGAACAGTCGACGCAGCGCGCGCTGCTCTTGGGCGTAATGCCACACAAAGCGCACGAGGTTCCAGATCGATATGAGAATGAGCGCAACCATGCACAGTCCGCAGATCACGATGACGAGCACGACCATCTGCTCCTGGCTCGAGAGCTCCAGTGCCATGTCCAGTTGACGTGGTAGCTTTCCATTCGCATTTGCAGTGCTCGAGACTGCAGCTGAAGTTTGTTCTTTGTGAGTGTCGATGTCACTGTGAGGCTGCTTGGGATCCGGTACGGATACGCTGGGAACAATGCGCTCGACTCTTGTCTTAAACTCTCGGTAGCTCACCGTGCGCGTTGGAGACGGTGGGCTCGCTTTCGTTGCTGGAGCTGAGGCTGCTTGAAGAGGCTTCTTTTTCACAAATGCGCCTACGTTATAGAATGGAAAATACGCATACACACCATACAATAATTACAGACGTTTGCATCAATTCACAGTCGAGAAGGGTCGCCAGGGATATCGTTAGTCTCACGTACCTGACGTTGCTGCTACTTTGAACAGCTCCGAGCCCTTAATATCTTGTGCTTCGATCGCGATCTTCGGGCGCTCACTCGGTCCGTCTAATATACACCACACATGTAGTGCACAGTAAGTATCCAGATAGCAAGCCACCCACAGGCATTCATCAGATAAGGGAGCGGCAACAATAAATGACACCAAACAACAGTATTCACTACAAACCTGAGAACGAAAAGTCCTGCACACGAATCTCCACTATCCGCACATACAGAAAGCGAAGGTTAGTTAGTTAGGTCAGCACATATAGGTGTATGCCTACACACGGCACACTGCCAGCTGGATTCAATAGAGACACACATACACTGCCGATCGAGAAATTCAACAAGCAAGCGAGCGCACCTTCCGAGGCGTCAACAGCAGCAACGGCAGCCACGAGCGCGAGTGCGAGCGTCAGCGCGAGCACAAGCGTCAGCGTCCGGGTGCTACGCGATAAGAAGAAGAGGCGTGGCGTCATGTGGATCTGTCTGTCGGTCTGTCTGTCTCTCGCTCGCCTTCACACGCCTGCCTGCCAAGTCGCCAGCCCCAGCTTTTTTTTTGCTTTTTCGCGCTTTTCGTTCTCTTCTTGTGTGGATAAAACCAGGAAAAGGCTTTGAAATGCGCTCGCGTGGACCACACAACTGGGCACATTTGCAAGCAAAAAGTCAAAATAGTGCCATACAAGATATAATAGTGACATCCACTTTTTGAGCTTTGATTGACAGTAGGGTTAGTTTATTATCAATCGTTTGCACCACGGATGATCCGCAACTAACTGCAAGAGCACTTTGCCATGCACCCTCCACTGCGTACTCCTCTGATCTCTCTTTCTCTTTGTTTTTAAATACTATCCGCGCTCTGTCGTTCGTTCTTCCATTGTTTTGCTTTTTTATCTCATTCCTCCTCTCTCACTCCGATACTACAGTGCACGAGTCAGTTAATCTTGCTTGGGCTTGTTCTCCACCTCTGTCGTTTCATCTTCACCGTTGGCGCCCGCTATTCGGCGATCTGGGATTGTCTGTAGCTGGATCGCCTGGCCCAAAGACGCAAACATGTCGGCCGTAAAGCCCACGGGCAGTCTTGGCACCACGCGCTTGAGCTCGCCCAGCACTTCTTCCGCGTACGGCTCGTGTCCGCTGTCGAGACTCACGGTGCGACTCGCTCGTCGCAAATGTGACTGCGATTGCGGTCGCGATTTCTTTCGGCTCTGAATCACCAGCTGAATCAACTGGAACGACTTGTAGAGCTCCTGTAGCCGTGACCAGGCGCCCGTGATATCCAGATCGTTCTCCAACAGGTCCTGTTGGATTGCGCTCATCTGGTTCTCAATGCGCTCATTCGAAAGCCCGTGCTCTTTCAGCGGGATTTGCTCCAGGACCTGCATGATATCGGACAGCCGCACGTTCTCCTTGTCGAGCTGACTCACGGGAAGAGACGCGATCATCTGGCTAACGTCGTCACTGGTTCCTCTAACACCACTGTTTCCGTCCCCATTGAGCTCCTGCTTGAGCTTCTCTGCAAGCACCAGAAACTGCAAGTGACAGAGCCGAATCAGCGCGTTTTGGCGCACAAACAGTTCGGAAACAGGTGAATCATCACTGCAATTTGACTCGGCGCTATACTGCGCGTATTGTTGCAGTTGCTGTCCTTCTCCATCTGAGAATATCCCATCGTCCAGTTCACTTCCAGATGAAAACGACAGCTCGACCACCTTTGGTGGCTTTGTTTGGATCCTCAACGCGCGCTTGACTAGTATCCAGAACGACGCTGCGCCAAAGTACACGAGGTTCACAAAACAGAGCACAAAGAACACGAGCAGCAGCGCGTCCTGGTTCGAGAGCTGATCTTCGTGCTGCTCCTGCTCTGTTGCGCCGCCTGCATCTTTGAGACTCTCGTCAAACGCCATCGCTATATATAACGAACAGGCACACACATTCGATCAACCAATATCACTTGAAGTATGTCACGGACCTTTAGCTATAGCGTACGCACCTAGGATCGCGTCGTAGATCTCGGATCCTTTCATGTCTTTCGCTTCAATTTCGATCACAGGACGCTCAGCCGGGCCTTCTATGACGTTACAAAACATAACAAGAGAAGCGCACGGTCAAATGACATTTACACAACGCCGCCGCATAACAACCGCCGCATTACGCCAGCCACATGACTCACCGCTGAACGAAAAGTCCTGCACGCGGATCTCGATGCGCGGCTTGCTTGTCGCTACAAACACAACAGGTGCATGCACTCAAAAGGCGTCATCAGTCATTGAGCAGACCACACCAGAGACCGAGCCAGAGCTCATCTGTCGGCTGGAGAGTCGTGGGAAAGGATGTGCAAGGCAGCAAATAGAACGCACGCTTGGACGTTGATAGCGCTGCAGCCGCGTCGTAGGCGCCGACCAGCGCCTTGCGCACGTTCATGGAGAGCACGAGCAGCAGCAGCAGTGCATGGCGCACGCTCTGCTGGGCAACTGCTGAAGGAGAAGAAGCAGGCGATGACGCTGTCCGCTTGTGCATCGCGAATTCTTTCTTCAATTGAAGCGATTGTGATTGTGCGAAAATTCGCACAAAATGCCTCTTTGGACTTGGGTTTGTGTGAGTGCAGGTCAGAAAAGCTCTCTTAGTCTAGCTCTACCCCGATAGAGTGACATATAGTGACACTCCCGAAGGGGTGGTTATCAGATTGTTGTACCAGGCTGCAAAGTGCAGCAAAGCAGCATTTTGCAGTTTGCGAACGGTCGAGAGGGGAATATGCTGCTGTTGCTGCTTTGCAAATTTCCACGCGCGCGTTTGCAACTGCTGGCTGTGTTGCGTTGCTGGTGGTTGCGCCATTTCATCATGGGAAGGAGGTGGTTGCTTGCACTGACAACTGCAGCACGGAGTCTGCGTCAGAGAGAGAACCTGCGCTTGAGATTGTGCACCCATGTCAGGTCACGTTGCACCTCGAGTTGGGTTGATAATGAGGACTGAATTGATCTTGCAATATACTTTGGAGTTTCTTTTTAGCTATGCACACCAAATCACTTGAAAATTCGAAGTGATTGTTACTCTCTAGATGACGCCGGATTGCACGCCAATGGACGATCTCCGTCCACCTGGAGCCGCCGCAGTCTCCGAGGGGTTTGATTTGCGGCGGTTGTGCAGCGAAGTCTGACGCAACGGCACGACATCCGACTCGTCATGACCGGACAGACGTCTCGCCAGCACGCCCGCGATACCCTTGCTCGCGTTCACATCTACGTGCTCGTGCAGATCGATGCAGCTCTCAGAGATCTCTGTCGCTGGCGCTGATGGATACACTTTGCGGTAGGCGCGCTGGATATCCGGCAGTGCGCGGTGGGCCTGCTTGCGGAATGCACGGTTTGCCTCTGGACCTTTCGACCGGTTGTTCTTGACCTCCTGGGGTGATTCCTCCGGGAGCTCGATGAAGATGAAGCCCGCGTCGGTACTGGAGATCACGGGCAGCTCCGACTCTTTGAACGCGAGTTCACTGAGGTACTCGCGGATGACATCGAGCCGGTGGTTCGCCGGGATCGCCGCCGACACGACGCGCACGTACTCTTCGACTTGGAGCAGCACCTTGGACTTGTGCGTACGTGCCTTGATCCAGATCACCAGGTACGCCATCCAGACCACGTTGATGAGCGTGAACAGACCGACGGAGAAGCCCAACAAACCGTTCTCGTTCCACGTTGGAAAGAGCTTGACGAGCGACGGAAAGAGCGAGTTCTCGAGCGTCACGGCGCACGTGATAATGAAGCAGAAGAAGACGTACTTGTCGAGCGACGTGAAGTACGACACCTGTGGGATGAGGGACGCGACCTGGTTCTTGAACGTTACGGCCGTGAGCAGCAGCGTGATCACGATCTGCAGCCGCGAGCTCGTGTCCATGAGCGACCCGTCGTCCAGCGGTGCAAACGTCGTGAAACACAAGTACGTGATGATCGCCGCGGGGATCGCGACGTTCGTGAAATAGTACCCGCTGCGGCGCTCAAGCATGATCTCGAACTCGATCGACTTCTTCGTGGGCGTGTCGTATACTGCGCCGATGAACACCTTGTCGTCGTACACGACGTTGAACACGTTTCCTAGCTTAAAGTACTCTCGGGCGAACTTGCCGGACTCGATTGGCGCGGGTGTGATCGCCAGCGACGCGCGCACGCCGTTTCCCATGGAGAAGGCAAAGTTGAGCTTCTGCTGGT
Source organism: Globisporangium irregulare (assembly GCA_038051095.1). Taxonomy (NCBI): domain Eukaryota; phylum Oomycota; class Peronosporomycetes; order Pythiales; family Pythiaceae; genus Globisporangium; species Globisporangium irregulare. Next base: position 17,964 of record JALBZZ010000593.1, read on the forward strand.
CGTACGGGAAATTATAGAGCGACATCTCCTCCGTGAACACTGCGATCGTCCGGCGACTGTACTTGAGATCGCTCAGTGGCTCGGAAATTGGTTCAGGGAGCAACGGGTCGTCCTTGACCTCGACGGTTCCGGCGTACGCGAGCACGGTCGTGATCACCTTCTCCTCCTGCATGCTTGTGATGTTGGCGAACTCGAACTCGTCCTCGTTGAACTCGAAGATGTCGAGCAGCTCCCTCAGCACCGAGTCCTCCCAGATCGCTGTGACCGCCGAGAGCGTGACTTCCCACGTCACGTCCGCCGTGAAGGTCTGCGCGACCGTATCCACGGCCGTGATGCTGTTGATCGTCAGGTACACTTCGATCGGCGCAAAGCCCGCGAGCAGCTTGACCTGCACGGGGATATTCGCTGGCGGCGGTGGGGTGACAGGCGCCGCACTGCGCAGGAACCAGTGGTTCTTGTTCTTGAGCGTGCTCAGATGCATCTTCCAGTTGAAGATCACGAGCGGCGTGTCGGGCGTCTGTTGCTTGGCCAGCAGTTCCTCGTTCATCACCTCGACCTCTTCGTGGTTCAGCTCGGTCTTACGCCACGAGAGGCACTGGAGGAACCGATTGTCCTTGCCGACCTTGTAGATCTTCCAGAGCCCACCAAGCGGGTACCCGAGGCTGATGAACTCAAAGTGGCGCAGGTAGCTCACCGGGATCGGGTCCTTCAGCTCGCAGTCGAGGTGGTAGAGCACGCGGTCGGTCTGGATGTCCACGGCCACGTGGTCGAGCCGCACACTGTAGTTGAGCAGCGTGCTACTCCACTGCTGCACCTGCTCGACGCTGCTCGCGACGGACGTCGTCAGCGCGGGAGACGAGGAAGACGCCGTCAGTGGCGCCATGTCTGAGTTACGCGAGGTCTTATTCGCAGCGTACGGGCTCGCGCTCATTTAACGCAGAGAGCTGATGATAGTGAGTGAGTGAGCGAGTGAATAGGCTGGAGCGAGCGGATTAACGAGTGAGCGAGAGTCCGATGAAACTTCTTCTAAAACGGACCCTTGCGCCTGCTCAGTCTTTGGATAAGGGGCACGCAGAGCGAGACGACGCACTCCTGACGCTCCTGCTGCTACTGGTGATGTAGAAACTGAGGGCGGCGTGGGTGCAGAAACCCATCTCGCGGGCATGAGTGTTCATATTTCGTGGGTTCATCGTACTGTAACCATGACCAGAGACTTTTTCGGTGCCGTCTCGATTTGCTTAGTTGGAGGAGGAGCAGCATTAGCTATCAGCCTCTTTATATCCTATGAAATTTGTCTATAATAAATGTGATATGCGCTGTGGCGTTGAACATTCTTTTTATGGCAGCTAAACAAATAGTGCTTTGGATAGAATCGATTGAGAAGGGCTTTTGCAAGGTGGTGATCCTGGCGAAATCGCCCACCCACACCGGATCTCTTTCAACAAGACAACAGTGAAGAGTGATCCGAGAAGTGATTGATAGTGTTCCTGGCTCTGGGTAGAGTTGTTGATCAGAGACTTTTCACGCTAAGGCTTGGGAGCAGAAGCAGAAGCAGAAGCAGAAGCAGAAGCAGAAGCAGAAGCAGAAGCAGAA
>JALBZZ010000594.1:0-19537 GCA_038051095.1 Globisporangium irregulare
ACTTCGAAGACTAAGCTCGTTTCGCAGCAGAGCCATCGCTTCAACTTGGTCCAGCCTTGCTTGCACTCCTAGTTTAGAGCCTGACCAAACGGGCTGGGGTCTTCAGGAATTGGTGGGAAGCGCTCTTGGACAGACCCTTCACTTGATCGAAGATCTCGGTTGGTCGAATCTCAATAATCTCGCTCATCGGAGCATACTCATGGTCCGTGAGTGGTATTTGCACAGGGCTTCAATTGTCGAAGAAATGAGTGATGATGACTGGCTTGCGCTGGAATGTCGAGCAGCGTACTCGATCTCACCGAGATGCGTGGTCGTAAGCGGCGACCCTGCGGTGACTAATGTTGACTGGTTGCGCGCCTCAGTGTCCAAGGTCATCAGAGATGCATGAGATTGAGGATGGCAAGTCTCTAGAGGCGCAAAAGCAGCAACCTTCTCTGTTAGCGTAAGAGTCACACACTGCTGGTTCAGGAGATTCTTTCATTTTCACGGAGTTCGCCGAGTCGACGTGGTTCTCCGCGACACCATGCCCATGGTGGCTCTCGATCTCTGCTGTGCCGTCGGTAGCAGATAGTGTTGCTTGCCTTCTCGTCAGTTTGGTTCTCTACTTCGTACTTTTCGTCGAAGGTACGGATGGATCGGCAAGGATGGCTACCGCTTTTCGTCCTAATGCCCAAGGACAATCCTCTTCCGGATTGTCCACGAAAGGTGGCAGCCGATCACTATGTTTGTCTTGCGTTGATGTTTTCAATGGATCCGCGACTGGGCGTGGATCACAACGCAACATGGGCACACCTCTCGTCAACAGGGTAATAAATGGTTATCAAAAATCCCAACTTTCTTCGTCGACAATGCTTTAGCCAATCAGCGCTTGATACCACTGTTGATTTGGTTACGTATGGTTATAACCAACAACCATTGGCTAAAATTACTCCACCAATCAATATCCATCTATATCATTGGCCAAAAAGAAAAGCAAGCTGTTGAACTTTGGGACACGCAGAAAAACTTTAGGGACTTTTTTTTTGGTCTGCAGCCACACGAGTGACAGTGTACACTGCCACGCCGCACACCTGTCATCATTTCCCAATCGGCCACCTCGTCACCAAGCAAGCGTCCAGCCATCCACACACACACACGCATCAACAGCCTAGCGCTTCATCATGTCGACCACCTTCGCGTTCTCCACCCTCGTCTCCATCTTCTCGGAGGCCTCCAGCTCCTCCGTTGACCAGCTCGTCGCGGATGACAAGAGCAAGACGGTCGTGCGCTTCACGTTCGACAAGGAGCAGGAGTACGCGGCCAAGCCCTTCATTGCGCCGCTGCTCTTCCTCTTCCGCGGCCGCTCCGACCTGGTGCGGAATGCGCTGCTGCTATTAAATGTGTGTCTACGCCACTACCGTAGTGCTCTACGTGCTCACCGCATGCGTGTGTCTCTGTCTGTCTGTCTGTCGATATGGTTATGCATTATAGGTGCTGCTGCGCACCCCCGAGGTGGACGCGACCCCGAGTCTGACGGTGTTCAAGGACGGCGCCAAGGCGCTCACAGTGACCACCGAAGGCGAACTTAAGGACCGCATCACTGCGCTGCTCGCGCAGGTCGGATGGAGCCCTGGTACGCCAAGCTTCCTATAATCGAGAACTCTTTTGTGTATATGCAGGCGCCGTGATCCTAATGTCCCCCATTGCCGTGTGGCTATTGTATGTAGACTGCCCATCGGAAGAGCAGCTGGCTAACTTCCTTGCGCCGGTCGACTACAAGGAGCTGCTGGGCGACGTGGACGCGTTCACGACGGGCCAGCGCGACTTCATCGCGAACGGCGCGAACGTGGCGGCGATCATCTGGAACGCGTTCGTGGCGGCCAAGCGTCCGGTCAACTGGGCGGGCTTCTACTTCATCCGTCCGCTGGCCAACCCGAAGGAGACGGACCACTCGCAGATCCTGATCCTCGGGCCGTTCGTGGGCAAGCCAGCGTGCTCGCGCATCCGTCTTCAGAACGGCGTCTGCGGCGCTGCGGTGCGCACCAAGACCGTGCAGCGCATCGCCGATGTGCACCAGTTCGAGGGCCACATCGCGTGCGACGGCGCGTCCGAGTCGGAGATCGTCGTGCCCGTGTTCAACACCGACGGGGACGTCGTCGCAGTCATCGACCTCGACTGCCCCAAGCAGAACGGCTTCTCCGTGGAGGACGAGCGCCACCTGGCCGAGGTTGCGCGCCTGATCTCCGAGCGCAGCGACTGGCTCAACCTCACGCTCCCATACACCCAGTAAGTTTTAGTATTTGCTGTTGACTTAGGTGGTGGCTGGCTACCTTGTTGTCCTCTCTGTACGATCCACAAAGATTGAACCCTCGCTCAGTATGGGAATCCTACACGGAGGCGACAGAGTTCAGGCTCTCATCATGCAAAAGCAATAGGGAGAAGTGAGCCAAAATAGAGAGCACCAACGTATAATGCGTTGCTGTTGATGGTACCTGTATCTGTCAGTCTTTTGCGAGTTGGTTGGATCACCGTCTGTAGGGCTTGACGGATAGCTTCTTGGTTGACGGAGCCCCACTACCGCGCTTAACAGAGTGCTTGAGCTCAAACTGGTGAGTCTGATGCAGGATCTCGGACACCGACCGGCTCAAACTGCTTTTATCGATCAGTTCAGAGGTGCTGGTGCTTGAGCCACAGCTGCTGGCACTCTGCGGTCGATAGCCCTGGTTCTGACTCAGTCGTTGCTGCTGCTGTTGCTGCTGAATGAGCGACTTCCGGCCTTTGCGAAGCATGTGGACAACATCGTACACTGGCGAAGAGGAGCCCATGTGGTCCTGCGTGCTCAAGGTTGTGATTGTTGAGTCAGAGCTGAGCGATGTGGACGAAGCCGCAGAGTAAGCGCTGATTGTTGATGAGGAATGGGGCTGCGCCAGGCGCAACGTCACGCGCGCTTCTTCGTCCTCTCGACGGCGTCGCAGCAGCTGCAGCTTGCGCGAACTCAGGCGAAAGATGAGCTCTAGGTCTTTCGTGCGAATGTCGGCATCAAACTGCTTGGAGCAATCCCATCGCAATAGAGAGTTCGTCAAGTATATCAAAGTGAAACTCGGTTCGTAATATGAACATCATGTAATATAGTACCTCCTTGAGTTCCAGACAGGCTTTGCGAATCGATGAGGCGTTCATGCCAGGGTACACCGCTACAAAGAGTTCAACATGTTCGAGTGTTTAGAGCAGTGTGGAACCGACCAGAATATACAGACAGAAGGATACTCACTGAGCTGGATGAGGCGCTGGAGTTCCTCGGTGCTGCTCTGCTCAAGCGTCAGGATCTGCTCCATCTCATCGGCAAAGGCCTCCAGCTCTTCCACTGGTTGAGTCTGATTGTGCTTTTTTCCCCGTTCTTCTAGGTTCTGGTTCGCATCGAAATGGCTCATTCCGCCCCCAGTCAATGCCAGTTTCTCAAACGCCTGGTTGGAAAACGAGCCCTTGACATGCTCGAAGAACGTTCCAATCGACGTGGCCAGCTGGCGAGATGCCAGTTCCTGAAATGTTCACGTACATCACAAATGCAATAGCCAACATTATCAGCACTAGTAGTCATTAAGAGCTATCCGCCAGTGGATGCACTGGTGGATTGTACGCACATCGAGCAGTGAACTGGATCGCTGGATGATTCGTTTCACGGCCTCAGCTTTCGAGCCGCTGCTCTCGAGCATCGCGATGCAACTCTTGAGCTCGTTCGGACTGAGAAGATACTGCTCGGTCTCTTCAGCACTCAGGAAGTACTATTGAAATGGCATACACGCAGCACAACAGTTGTGAGCTTTGTCGACCAAATAGATGGCACCATAGCGCAAAGCAATCGAAGAACCTTTATAACCCCGTGCCAAGCACAGAGACTCTGTTTGAATGCAGTGCCGCCTGACAGCGGTGTTTGGGCTGGAGCTAAACAGGACCGCCAGTAGCAGCCCCGCCCAAAGGTTTGCTGGATTTGCGACTGCAGGTCTGTGGACGAACTCGACGATTTCTGTCGCTCTCGAAGCTCTTGAGGAGTACTATGGGCAACGTGATACTAACCCATGAAAGAAAAAAAAGGTCAGTCTGATATGTCAAAGCCATAGAATACAGCAGAGGAGCAACACATACCTCAATGTAGAGGTAATCAGCCGAGTTGATTGCCTGGAGCTCAATACTTTCTGCCGATACCACAGACCCAATCCGCTTTAACGCTCTTCCCTGCTTCCACAGGCTTCCTGGGTTCTTGATTGTACATTGATGGACGACACTTGGGAGCTTGGTAGAAGTTATCAATCCTCCTTCGTCATCCCCATCCTTATCGTCATGTACTCCAAGACGGCTTGGAAGCAGAGCAGAGATCGAGTCGGACCTCGCCAAGCTGGTCAACTGATCTGTGGTCTCAGTGGGATCCTGTCGTCTTCCCCTCGCTATGTACACCAGCAATAGCTCGTGGATTGCTTTCTCGTCCAGTGGCTGCATCACAATCGCTCGGTTTGATGAAGTTGGTACAACGATTTCCGGGTCTGCCGCTGGGTTCACATCCGCATCCGCGTCAAAGTACGGCACGTAGAGGTTTGAGAGGACACCAGCGCCAAAGAAAGACGTCGGATACCTACACGAATAGCGAAAGCAACACTTTGTTAGATAGGCGAGGTCCCTAGGAGTCTGATACTGGCACAGAAGTATTATTTCAAGAGAGAAACGGTACCGCACAATTGCTCGAGGAACACCACATCGCTCGGAGAGAAATTGTGAAGGAACTGCTCACTGTAGTAGGCTGTTTGCAGCAGCTGGAGTACCGACGCGCGAACAAATACCGATTCACGTCGTCGTTGCTGTCCTTCAGAAGTGAACGCATCAGCATGCTTTTGGTACCGTCGAGCGAACAGCAACTGGTGCATTTGCGATGGTGCAGACGACGAAGACTGTCGATACTCTTGATGTAAATCGCTTTTCTTCGCGTGCTCTAGTATCACGTTCACCTCGTGTAGAGATTGCCTTGCGGATGCGAATACAGCCTTGTCGATCACATAGTGGGTATCTGTGCTGGCTGGTACTTGATCTTGATTCATAGCCTTCGTGAGGTTGCATTCGTACTCTTCAAAATCAAAATAGATACTCGAATCGATTGTTTGCATCCATTTGTACTCATCAGCACCATCGTCACCAGGTGCCATGCAATGCTGGTTGGTTCTCAGTAGCCAGCTAATGACCGTGGAGCTCAGCGGAACGTCGCACTCTGTTCTTGGGAACTGGAGCGTCGTCTTGGTCGCTAGTTGCCGTACCTCCGAACTTTGACCACCTGTGTTTGTTAAAAAGGTCGCTGCTGTTGTTGAAAGAAATCTCGAAGGTGGGAGCCGACGATGCGACCTTCGAGAGGTTGTTGCTGGCACTGGAGTCGCCGACTGGAGCGTGGATCGAACGATATCCGTCCAGGTGCTTGACCCAGAGTCCCCGAAATGTAGCGAGGGCTTGCCTTTGCTACCAGTAATGTCAGTCACTGATGCTGAGGATTGGGAGTTCCCGTTGCTCTTCGATGGTAGGACTGCGATGATCCTCTGGATGTGTAGTGTCTGCCCGGTTTCCAGCACAGGGCCATTTCGAACCAGCAGCTCCCGCATCTTCGCCTTGATATCAGCGTCACTTGAGCTGGAATTCGCTCTGGTTCTGACTGTACTGCTGTTGTTATTATCGTCCGATGATACCCTCAGCGGATACAACTGAGAGAAACGGATCGAGCCATTCAAATCCTGTTGAAGCCGAGCCAAGAACACGTCCCATTCGAATTGCCTGGTGCGCTCGTGAGCCTACAGCATGATGACGAGGATCAAACCGACCACATCAAGACGACACAATGTCTAAGTAGTTAGTACAGAACGATCTGACTAGCCTGTGAGTGAAGGTAGGTACAAGGTATGCCCACGTGATCGACATTTACGAGCATTACCATACTTTCGAACTCGTCCGTGCTCTCTATCGCGACGCCGTCGATGCGATCGAGCGCTTTCTTCATCTCGGCAATGCACTCGAAGAGCAGCGTCTAAGGCACGCACGCAAACACACAGCAGTTATAATAGTACCCATTGCAATACGTCACTGGTTGCGATTCAAACCAATCATACCTGCAATCGCTCATTTGCTCTCACATCGGACTGGCGCGCAAAGTGCGCATATCTGGTCGCATTCACCTTTGCTTGGTGCACCACGTAATCGCAGTCGTACGCAATCGCCTGTTGCTGCTGGAGCCCCTGAATGTGTATTTGCTTTCTTCTGCGCAGCTGCATGCGCTGGTGTCGCAGCTCACGGATACGTCTGGTTGAGTAGCTGCTTGAGTTGCTTCCATGCTGGATCTGCTGGAGCAGCACCGCTCGCACGTTGGGATCGCGTTGAGACAGGATGCCCAGAAATACATCTGCTGGTGATGATGAAGGCAGCAAGCGATGGTACGCTTTGCAGGAGTCACTGTCGCGTGGCCATGCGTTTAGTGGAGCTGGGACAACTGCAGGATGGAGTTTCGTGATGTCATTGCCGCTCACATAGGCTGGTCCTGAGTGCACGTCCTGCGCCTTCAGACTGCTGCGTAGTGCCTGGAACACAGACGCGAAAGGATCTGAAGCCACGTGCGCATCGTCGCTGCGCTGTGGCACCTCCATCTCTATGGTATGAAGACCGCAACAGCAGACAAGCAGAGAGATCCGCTAGACAGATTCACGCATATAGAGCTCGCAGCGTGTCCAATCCAAAGGAGGTGATCGATTTTGGCCGCCGCTTCAAGCCGAATACCTTTCAAAATGCATATGCATTTTATCAATACCTCAACTCAAAACAGATGAGATATCTGTTCTGAAAGGATATGTTCTGACTTCTTGAGAGTCCAGTGCAAGCCAAAAGCAAAAGAAGAGTCTTTGGTATTTTGGCATTAAAGGCGTGCCACCGCTTTTTCACCTGGGAACTGGTGCTGACTGCGGTGAAGGCGGGAGCAGTTCTTGTGGAGCTTGAGTTGCAACCTTCAAGTATTTGGCAAATTGCTTTCTTTCTTTCTAGTGTTTGCCCACGACCGTGCTCGTTAAGAGTTTCTATGCAAGCAAATTCAAACAAATGCGCACAAGCACCTCGCGATGCGGCACTCCTTCTGCATTATTCAAAAAATATCGCCGTTGCGTCCCTTCAGAAAGGTACCAGCAAATTAAGCACGATGCTAATACTTACATGGTAGAAGATCCCCACGTTCGCTCGCTCGTTCAGTAAAAGAAGAATTGATACCAGTTTCTCAAGCAACATGCACGACTCTTTGGGATGACCCTTCGCGCATACAATTTGTGCCTCGCCCACATCACTAAACTAAGAAAGAAATGAGAGCTCACTTCACATCACACGCACAGACACACACAGCACAGCACAGCACAGTAGAGTACAGCGCAAATCGAGCCATAGACGCCTCTCTCAAGAGCCCGCGATCTTTCCACAATCCCATTCGCATCATTCGTTTCATGCTTTTGGCACGAGGCGTCGTTTCAGAGTTTCCAAAAGCGGCGAGAAGGTGCCAGCCGCCGCGCTCTGATTCGTCCAAAATAAAACTATTTCATTGAATCAACTCACTTATTGACATCTTTAGAGCATATTATTGGCGAAAAACCAATCATTTCTATTGCTTCTATTGACAGTGTCTCTCTCTTTCGCATCGACTGAATCCCAAGTCCCAATTTGCAAACAAGTAGACAGACAATCGAAGATTCCCCCCTTTCCACCCAGGCAGCAGGCGACGCGACGCGAGCAGGCGGACGGACGGGCGTCGAAGGAGCAGCGCGACCATCTACAGGCTCATTTCCCAAGGCTCAGCGCACTCTTGAGCACCAGCAGCGCGTGCGTATCGTATTGTAGACTGCATAGCAGCAACACGGAGAGAGAGAGAGAAGAAGACACATGACGAATATGGCGACGCTCCCGGTGGTGACGGACGCGACCAAGCACATGACGTACGGCAGTGATCGCCACGCGCTCGAGATCGCGATCAACACGATCATCGCGGATGAGGACGACGACGCGCGCACGGTGTCCAGCTCGTCGCTCGAGAGCCCGTCGCCGATGCTGCTTGACGCAGGAGCTGGTAACGATGGAGGCGCGATGGGCAACGTGATGAGCACCGCGTCGTCGCGCCACCACGACGACGTCGTGCGCGAGCTCGGCGTGGACCCGAACTACGGACTCTCGCCGCTCAGTGTGGAGGAGCGGCAGCGCGAGTACGGCTTCAACGAGCTCGAGACCGAAGAAGAGGTGCGTGTTGTGCTCTGTATTGTGAGTGTCGTGTTATCGACGAAGTTAACATGTTTCTTGCTCACTATTGGGATCGTTCGCATATGTATGTGTGTGTCTTCATAGGAATCGATTGTGCTCAAGTTCCTGGGCCAGTTCAAGGATCCACTGATCATGCTGCTCATGGGCTCGGGCGTCGTGAGTGTGCTGATGGGCCACACGGACGACGCGATATCGATCTGCGTGGCGATCACGATCGTCGTAACGGTCGCGTTCGTGCAGGAATACCGCTCGGAGAAGACGCTCGAGGCGCTCAAGGAGCTCGTGCCGCCGCGCTGCCACGTGGTGCGCGACGGCGTCACGACCGACATCTTTGCGAAGGAGCTTGTGCCGGGCGATATCGTGCTCGTGAACGTCGGCGACCGCATTCCTGCGGACGCGCGGCTCATTGAAGCGATCGACCTGGAGGTGGACGAATCGAACCTCACGGGCGAGACGCTTCCGGTCGTGAAGTACACGGCGGCGATCGAGAACGGCCACATGCACCCGATCGCCGAGCGCAAGAATATCATCTACATGGGCACCCTCGTGCGTGCCGGTCGCGGCCGCGCGGTGGTGTTCGGCACGGGCTCCAAAACCGAGTTCGGGCTCGTCTTTGACGTGATGCACACCGTGGAAGAGCGCAAAACGCCGCTACAGAATAGCATGGACACGCTGGGCAAGCATCTGTCGATGTTCTCGATCGGCATCATCGCGATCATCGTGATGATCGGCATCCTGCAGGGCAAAGGGTTGCTCTCGATGCTCCAGATCGGCGTGTCGCTCGCGGTCGCGGCGATTCCTGAGGGGCTGCCGATCTGCGTCACAGTGACGCTCGCGTTCGGGGTGATGAAAATGGCGAAGCGTCACGCGATTGTGAAGAAGCTCCCGGCGGTGGAAGCGCTCGGCTGCATCAATGTGATCTGCGCCGACAAGACCGGCACGATCACGACCAACAAGATGGAGGTGATCGAGATCTTTGTGCCGTTCGAGAGCGTGTACGCGGAAGTGAACGATATCGGCAAGCGTGCGATGAGCAGCTCTACGACGAGTGTGCACCCCAGTGGGATGGCTGCTGCAGCCTCGGCGGGTATCCAGAGCCACGTGACGATGCGCGGCGAGCCCGTGACCGAGAGCAGTCACCCGCACGTGTTCCACTGTCTGCTCGCCGGCGCGCTCTGCAACAACGCGGTCATCTCGGAGGGCGAAGTGATCGGCCAGGCGACTGAGGGTGCTGTGCTCGTGTGTTCCCAAAAAGTCGGCGTCACGAAGCAAGTCATGGATCAGTACAACCGCGTGAGCGAAGTGCCGTTCAGCTCAGACAAGAAGTGGATGGCGGTCTGCTGCGAGCAGAACGGGTTCCGCAAGTGGTACTTGAAGGGCATGACCGAGGCGATCCTTTCGCGCTGCGACAAGATCGAGGACAACTGCGGACGCTTCAAGGACATGACGGCCGGTGACCGCGAGCGCATCCAGAACGAATCGCAGCAGATGGCGTCGCGCGGTTTGCGAGTGCTGGCGCTGGCGTTTGGCGACCACTCGGACCGCGGCATGGTGTTCTCGGGTCTCGTTGGCATCTCGGACCCGCCGCGCGCAGAGGTCGAGAAGGCGATCATGGAGCTGCACATGAGCGGCGTCAAAACCGTGATGCTCACTGGCGATTCGCGGGAGACAGCGATTGCGATTGCGACGAAAGTGGGGATCATCACGCCAGAAGACTTTGAGAACAGCGAGTCCCCAGATGACCTCGCTGTCTCTGGAACCGAGCTCGAAGCGATGGACATGATGGTGCTGGAGAAGCGCATTCTCAAGACGTGCGTGTTCTACCGCACGTGTCCGCGCCACAAGCTTAAGATTGTGCGCGCGTTCCAGGAAGCGGGGTTGCAGGTCGCGATGACTGGGGATGGCGTGAACGATGCGCCGGCACTGAAAGCCGCGGACATTGGTATCGCCATGGGCACGAGCGGCACGGATGTGTCGAAGGAGGCGTCCGACATGATCCTGCTGGACGACAACTTCGGCACGATCCTGTGCGCCATGGAGGAGGGCAAGTCGATCTACCACAACATCAAGCATTTTCTGCGCTTTCAGCTGAGTACGAGCATCTCGGCGCTGTGTCTGATCGCGATCTCGACGCTGTTCAACTTGCCGTCGCCGCTCAACGCGATGCAGATCCTGTGGATCAACATCATCATGGACGGCCCACCGGCACAGAGCCTGGGCGTCGAGCCGGTCGACCGGGACGTGATGAAAGAGGGACCGCGCTCAAAGGACGCGAGCATCATCACTCGCCCGATGATCAAGCGCATCCTCACGTCGGCGTGCTTCATTGTCACCGGCACGCTCTACGTGTTCTACAACGAGTTGGGTGCCGATGGCACAGTGAGCAAGCGCGACCGCACCATGAGCTTCACGACGTTTGTCATGTTCGATATGTTCAACGCGCTCTCGTGCCGCTCGGACGACAAGTCGGTGTTTGAGATTGGGTTCTTCTCCAACACGTTCTTCGCGTACGCCGTCGGCGCGTCCCTGGTACGTTCTCTATTATTATATTGTTTGCCTGAGAGCCTTGTGGGCTTTGTCTGACCATTTCTCGTTGCTGTGCTGCTGTGTCTGCTTCCTTTCTTTCAGGTGGGCCAGCTGCTGGTGATCTACTTTCCTCCGCTGCAAGCCACATTCCACACGGAAGCGCTGTCTCTGGGCGACCTCGTGTACATCTGCTGCATCGCGTCGACCGTGCTGATCTTTGATGAGGGCCGCAAGTGGTACGACAGCAAGACGCGGCTGCACGCGAGCATGCGCTCGGCCAACGTCATGGGCATCAAGAAGAAGAAGCGCTCGTGGCAGGGCAAGGCGTACGAGACGGTCTGAGGCTAGCCGGCGCCAGGGACTGACTAGGATCAGGACAGGGCTCGCTAGCCGACGCAATAATCGATAGATGGATTAGACTCACACTCGTGCGCAAACGTACACATCGCACCGGACACACGAAGAAGCCTGGCTTGAACCACACGTTCGCCACTCTCCTTGCCGTGCGACCAACTGGCTGACTGGAGGCGAAGAGAGAGAGCCTTTGTTGTATAATGTAGTAGATTTGGATGACAATGAATGATGAACTTGGATTTGAACATGCACACGAACGAACGAACGATCTACTTGTAGTTTACAGACATTGAGCAAGCGCAAGCGACACACACAAACCAAGCAAAGTCACGAGAGGTCTGTCGCTCAGCTCTGTCCAAAGACCAGCAGGTACTGGCCGAGGGACCGCAGCGCCAGGACCGTGTCGAGCACCGTCAATGCGATCGCGCAGGGGACATTCGCCGGGAACTCGTCTTGACTGCACTGCGCGTAGTACGTCTACGATTCAGATAACAGACAATGTTACTTCGTGGTCAGCGAGTCGCGTCAATACTATCAAACACATTGTTCTCTCACTTGCCTTTGCCGTCTCGAGGTTCCTGCTGATGCCGTCGCCGCCTAGGGCATATATGAGGCCGCAGTTGAACGCCGCCTCCGAGTCGCCCAGCTGCGCCGCAAGTGAGTACCTCTCGAGCGCGATCGAGTGGTTGCGCTCGCACACGCCCTCCCACTCGTCGTAGAAGCACATGGCGGTCTTGCGGATGCCCTCCGTGTCGTTCAGGTTCGCCGCCTGCGTGTACAGACCGTAGGCTTCCGCTAATGGTCTCTTGGTCGTTCCCATCCATGGGATCACAGTCGCCCCGTCAGATTCAATGCTGTCGCTCTCATCATCACTTGTTGCAGGTGGAAAGATCACATCCCCATACTTCTCCAGCAGGTATGCGGCATTGATCTGCGCGTCTTCATCACCCAGCTCCGCGACAAGCCGGTAGTGCAGGAACGCGCGCAGATAGTCGCCCTTTTGGTAACACTCGTAGCCCTTCGTGAGCGAGAACGGCAGCTGCGAGAGCACGTCCGGATGTAGCGCCACCACGCGGAAGTTGTGCACTGCCTGCTCGCACGACTTGGGCGTCCCCACACCGCGGTACTGCACGACCGCCAGGTTGAACAGCGCCTGGCTCGACTTGGTCTCCGCTGCGAGCGAGAAGTGCTCGAACGCCTTGGACCCATTCCGAGCCACACCTCTGCCGTGCATGTACGCTGAGCCCAAGTACGTATGCGCCTCGTTGTAGCCCAGCTCAGCCGCGCGTTCAAAGTAGAGCATGGCCTTGGTCTCGTTCTTCACCACTGGCGTGCTGCCCATGAGGTACATGACGCCCAGTCCATAGTGCGCAAACGCGTTGCCCTGCTCTGCCGCACTGCGAAAGTACGTTAGCGCACTCGCGTTGTTCTGGGCGATGCCCACGCCATTCGCGAGCATCATGCCGAAATTCGCCTGCGCGTGGGCATCCCCAGCGTCCGCGGCTCGTTGGAAGTACTGCGCGGCTACCTGCTGGTTCTGCTCGACCCCCGCCGCGTCGTCGCCGTAAAAATATGCCTGGCCGATGTGCTCCGTGGCTTCCGCCCACTGCGGATCCGCGGGGTCGGCGGCGAGCGTACGGTAGTACTCAAATCGCTGCGCCGGGTCCACGAGGCTGTCTTCGTTGACAAACGAGGAGCTCGGGAGCCACTCTTCCGACAGCCGTTCGGCGATTTGGAAGGGCTTCTCGCCGCCCTGGTCTGCCAGCGCGTGGATGTTCGACTCGGCGCAGCGATGGTAATGCATCACCGCGTTGTCACACGCACCACGCGCTTTCGGGACACTTGGCGCTTTCATTTTGTCACTCAAGTACCGGTACCCGACCGCGAGCGACGCGCTCAGGTCACCGTTCGCCGCGAGCTTCCGAAGAAGCGACTCGGCGGCTTCGTGGCGCTGCTCAATGCTCACGGATGCGTTGCGCGGCACGCCAAAGTCGATCAGGTTGAGCATTGCGAGCGTGCTCATGGCTGACACGACGCCCGCATCCGCCGCAGCGCGCAGATTAACGAACGCTTGCGTAAAGTTACCGATTGAAGTTCCAGCCTTGCGCGTCGCGACGGCCGGTTCAAAGAGCTCCATGTACGCGAGCGTCTCTTTCGCGTACACGTCGTTCTGGTCAGTGGCGAGTTGTTGCATCTTGGCAATGATTTCTTCCGTGAAACCCTCGCTGTCCAAACGCTTTTCGAGGTCCAAGAACTCCTGGGAGAGCTCCAGTGCCGCCTCTACAGCCGCATAGTCGTCACTGCTGCCGTCATAACCGCCGCCAGGTGCTGCTTCTGCTGTATCTGCAGCGTCGTCTAGTTGGTCCAGAATCTGTTCTGCGAGCTCTGAGAGACCCAGTAATTTGTCGCTGTTCTTGCTCTTGCCATCTAGCAGATTCTCCAGCAGGAAATCCCCGCCCGATTCCTGTGAAGACGCTGACGATACTGCGTCGTGGACCAGTTGCTCCAGCTGTTCCACCACTGCTGGGTCGATCTGAAGAGGCAGGTGGGAGAGATCGTTTGCTTGCTCCTGCACCTGCGCGAGCAGTGACTCCAGCGTAATCCTCAAGTGCTCTTCCACATGCAGTAGCTGTGCGTTGTCCTCGCTGGCGGCGCTCGGCTCCATTCGCTCAACACGACTCTGTTCGTTGTCACTCTTTGAAGACTCGTCACCATGTGCCGTCACTCGCGTCCAAGTTACGTCGCCATCTTGCTCGTTGCCGTGCACTTCCCACGATTCCAATACAATGTCAATAGGATCTCGCTCGTGTGGTTGATCACTGCTGATTGATGACGAAGCGGCCGCTACTGAAGCCACTGGAGCGTTCTCGGCTGCATCGTCGTGGCTCTCCGCTGCTCTGCTGCTGCTGCTATCTTGTGTCTGAATCTCTGCGCTCGCGAGCGCTTGCGTAGCGACGAGCGTGATTGCCGCTGCCATCCACTTCCATCGAGCCATGGTGGTGTTCTTGATGGATTGAATATTGCCGCAATCGAAGGCGCTGCGATGGAAAACTGCTTCGTCGTCAATCCGCGCGACCTCAAGCGTCTCGCACCCTCTTATAAACGACACCGTTTTTTGCTGTCAATTGATCCGTTCTTTGGCAGAAGAAACTCTAAGAAATGATATTTGCTTTAGTAAAAATCGAATGTGACAATATACCATTTTTGAAAGGTTACGCATTCCTGCAGCTTCGAGAAACAGGATTTGCTCAGGTCGACAGAAAGGTTCGATCACCGAGCATACAAATTCCAAGTTGTGGGGCTTCAATGAGGGTGAACAGATCTAATTTTCTTAAGTATCAAGACACCAGCAGTAAAATACCTCTGAAATCGTATTAAATCATCACAACCTTTATAAAGAGATTAGGTTCTATTCAAAGCAACTTATCACTTTTGAAGTAAAGTCAACATAATACTATCTAAATTGACAATCAATACAATGTTTTTTGTAGAAAACTGTAACCACAAAATCTAATATCACTTTTATAGGAAACAATTTGATGCATTCATAAATGGCTCAAAACGGACTCGGCTCGGCTCACGTAGGCTCAGGACGGCTCAGCTTGGATTCGGATCGGCTCGAAACCTCGAAACGTTGTGTCTGTTCACGCAGGACACATAAGTGATGCTTAGGAAGATGATGCCGAACCATGAAGAGATGACGCGGGTGGCGAGCGAATTGGACGCCGATGCAGCACTGCAGGCGATGAAACAGGCGACTCAGCAACTCGACGAGATCCTGCAGGATATGTGTGCCGGCAAAAACCCTCCCTCGGGTGCTGCAGCGAACGAGGAGGAGGGATTCGCTGATGCACGTGAGAGCGATCTTGCCAACCAGGAAGGTGGCAACTCAAGCTGCGCTGGTGTAAATGACGCACACGAAGGGGAAAAAATACTCCTGCAGCATGTGGAATATCAATCGCTTGAAGACTATTTCAAGGTAGGGAGGTGGTGTACGTGGGAATATCATTCGCTGCGTGGGTGGAGAGAGAGAGAGAGAGCATCTGATCTAACACTGTGGGCCAATACTGCAAACGTATGTATGCTGTAGGCAGTTGAGGCTGCTTTAGCTGGTTCAGTTGACCTCGGCTCGGCGATTCGACTGCTCAACCAGCCGCTGTGTGTAGGTGCAGGTGGTGATCTTGACCAGCTTCTTCCAACTTCCGCTTCTCGAAAGCTTCAGTGTGAGCTGTTTGCAAACCTGACGAGATCCATGGTATTCCACTTCGCGCACGACTCGAAGCTGAATCACTGGCTATCAAGCGGTAATAGCAGCAATGGCGAGTGCTCCGTGTCTCCACCGGTATCAGAGCTTGAGGCGAATGTGTCGTTCGAGCTCTTTGTGGCTCGCCTGCGTCAGCAAGTGAGAGAGCGCGACCATCTCCTACCAGCGTCCAAGATCGACGGGATCGTGCACAAAGTTCTCAGTGGCTTAGCCACGCAGAATACCACAACGGTCAACGCGATCCGCACTTTCTTCGGCGAGAGCGGAATCAAAGTCAACAACCAGGCTTGTGACTTGCACTGGCAGCAAGGGAATAGCCAAGTGACTCAGGTATTATGCGCAATTGTCTTATCCACTGACAAGTCGTGGTAGCCGCGGCCGACACATTCTGATGCCAAAGTACTCACTTTTTGTTTGCATGCTGTACTTGCGCGTTTAGATTTGTGTTCGAGAGACCGAGTGCGATTTTCAGTGGGGGCTTCAGGTTTCCGTGACCACCAGCTCGCTGTTTCGAGCGCAGATCACGCAGAGCGATGGGAGCCACCTTGAAGGCCCGGTGGTTTCTACAATGTCGCAGCACAGCGTGTTCCTCCCAAAGTCTAAGTACAACGACAGTGAAGAAGACGAAAGCACGCCATCCTCAATCTCGTCTACCACGAATGTGTACTTGATGGGACAGAAAGGCACCACTAGCTCCTCACGAGAAAGTAATGAGATACAGGCTGGTGATGGAGCTGAGAACGCTTCGTCGGAGCCAAACTCGAGCG
Source organism: Globisporangium irregulare (assembly GCA_038051095.1). Classification (NCBI taxonomy): domain Eukaryota; phylum Oomycota; class Peronosporomycetes; order Pythiales; family Pythiaceae; genus Globisporangium; species Globisporangium irregulare. The sequence continues at coordinate 16,201 of JALBZZ010000594.1, forward strand.
TATCGAGCCCCGAATCATTCGCCAGCTATTCGGCAGATCAGCCCAAGCGAGAGTTGCCCGAGCTCCTCAAGGTGTACGTACGCGGAGGCTTCAGCGACGAGATGGCGAATGATGCGACGCCGATCAGTCAACAAAGCAACGAGTTCGTCAAGCTCAGTATCCAAACAGTACGTAACTAAAGGCTTGAATTTGTGCTTGTGTGTAAACTCAAGAGCTTGTAAATGGTGACTCTGATGGCTTGCTATGGCGTGTAGCCATTTCCTAGGATGCGGATCATCCAGGCCGCGTGCAGCCGTTTTCACGCACTACTGCTGAACGATCTGGGCATGGTGTTTGCGTTTGGCCACTCGGTCGATGGCGCTCTGGGGCTGGGCTTCGACGAAGGCATGGGCGGGGTCGTTACGTCCCCAAAGCTGCTGACGTTCTTCTTCGACAAGCTCATCACAGTCAAGGATGTCGCGTGTGGAGGCGACCCGATGGCAGGCGCCCATTCTGCAGCTGTGACCACCGACGGCAAAGTGTACACGTGGGGTACAGGTGTCGCACTGGGCAACCGATCGGTTCGAAGCCACTCGGAGCCGCAGCTGATCGAGTTCCCGCCTGTCGACGAGCTCTCGGTTTCAGATCAACCACAGAATGAGAACCAAGCCAATCAACAGAGCGATGCCGGCGCCGTGAAGATCCAGTCGATCTCCTGTGGCGGCGGGTTTTGTATCGCATTAGTGGAGACTGGACACGCATTCGCGTGGGGCAAGTGGAGTGACGGCCGCCTTGGTCTAGGCAAGATCCCGGTTCTGAACCAAAGCTCGCGGAAATACGGACGGCGACGCCAGTTCCAGTCTTTCCAACTCACCCCAAAGCAGTTGGCAAGTCCCTGGACTGGTGCCAACAATGCCTCAGTAGCTACAATAGCTCTGCTATTCACAAAAATATCGTGTGGTGAAGCGCATTGCATTGGACTGACGCGAGATGGAGCAATTCTGACGTGGGGACGTGGGACCCACGGTCAACTTGGTCATGGAACCACGAAAGACGCATTGGGGCCAATCGGAATCGTAGTTGCGAGTGAGCGTCATTTAAAATGGCGGGATGTGACTGCGGGCGAGAACTGGAGCATGGCGCTCGACGTCCACGGTCGTGTGTGGACGTGGGGCGCTTGTGGCGGCGAAGTACTTGGCCATGGCAATGGCACATCGTCCAGGAAGACCGCGGTTGTGACCGAGATGATCCTCCAACGACACCACCGCCTACTAAAGCAGCAGCAGCGCCAGCCTGTGGCAACGAACAACCTTGAAATGGTGGCACTATCGCCGTTGCCTCAGCTAAATTGGATGCGACCGCAGCTCGTACCGTCCTTCAGCAATAGCGGAGAGGTCCAGATTCACAAGCTTAGTGCTGGGCTTCAACATGCTGCTGCGGTATCACAAGACGGTGATCTATACCTCTGGGGCGAAGGCAACGGGTTCTCCGGTCTGCCAAACCTCGTACGCTCAGCCAGTATTGATGACAAGAAATCGATTGAGAATGCTATGGGATCCGAGATCGTCGAGGACGTTGCTTGCGGAGGGAATCTCGTGATCGTGTTCACTTCCGGGTCTTTTCTCGCTCGATCCATGCAGCAGCTGCATCATCAGTGTGCTTTACTCTCCGCTGAGCACCAGGATCTCGATCGCAGCGCGTACAACCAAGCGATTTCTCGCCTGGCGACCGATATCATGCTCCTGGTGTCGGGTAAGCGGCTCTTTGCACACAAGCTATTGCTCGCGAGAAGGAGCGAAGTACTCCGAGACCTCATCTTGAACGAGCAGCGGACTAATTTCACATCGCCGCAACAGACACAACAACAGGGAAGAGACGGGAATGCAGAACAACAACAGGAGTTCAGTCTCATGGAGCTCTTGCTCCCACAGCTGCGCTTCGACGTCGCGCAAGTGCTTCTTGAGTTCATCTACACGGACAACTTCTCACTCATGCTCAATCCGCAGTCGTATCTGATCCGCGACGTACTGCGCGCCGCCAAGTTCTACAAACTCCAAAGCCTCGAGAAGCTCTGTCGCGATGCGTTGGCGGGGGGTGCAGCGTCGTCAGTCTACCCTCTTGACGGATTTGATGTGAGGTCAAGTCTCCATCCAGGGGCAAACACGGGAAAGAATGCATCAGACCAAGAGCTCCGTAGTCTGAACGTGGACCTCCAGTTTGCGTTCGGGGACTCCACTTGGTCGGACCTGACGCTTCTCACAGAGGGGAACCGAGAGATCCCCGTGCATCGCTGTATGTTGATTGCTCGAAGCGAGTACTTTCGCGCGCTGCTTGGATTTCAACTGAAGCACGGGCAACAACAGGAGCATGAGAGCAAAGCCAATATGGTAATTGAGGTGAACGAATCGTACGTGAGCATGCTGCGCGTGCTGAATTTTATCTACAGCGACCATGTTGCTCGCCCAAGTGCCCTCGAAGAAAATAACCAGCAGCAAAATGGAAATGATGACGATGGTGAGGATGACGACGCAGCGGAGCGGCTACTCGAGGATCTCATCGCGGCGGACAAGTACGGACTCGCGCGCTGGAAGCGGCTCTGCGAGCACGTGCTTCGCGTGAACCTGGCCAACTGTCTCGAGGTGCTCGCGGTCGCGGACCTGGTGAGCGCGTCCCACTTGAAGCAGGTGGCGCTGGCGTTTCTGCAGTCGAACTTGCCGATCGTGACGTCCGAGCCGGCGTTCGTCAAGTTCAAAAGCGACTTCCCGCATTTGCTCGAGGAACTGTTTGCAAGCATCCGTATGGAGACCACGAACGAGACCTTGCTGAGGGTATCAACTGTACCTATCTGTTGTACTGAGCTCTTGGCGTATCCCAACAGCTCGCTCCACCATGTGTGTGTAACTTGTAGCTGACTGTGTTGATGTCCCTCTTTATCCCTAGAATTGGCACAATGCAGTGGAGACGCAGCTCAATCTGCAGCGCGAGCAGGAAGCGCGCGACTGGAAGGCCAAGTCCGAGGCTGCGGCCAAGTTCCCCTGGCTCTACCTCATCCTCGCGATTACATTCGCGACGCTGTACCTTGCGGTGATGAGCAAGCAGGCGCACGAGTATCCGTTCGTGCCGGCGCTCAACCTGGTCGCGCTGCTCGGGTTCTTCTGCGCGCTCTTCTTTGGATGGATCTGAAGAAGACGCCCCAGAGCTCACAAGATAGTAGTGCACATAGATAGCAAAACTCATTCAAGCAAGGCAGCGAATACAGACACAACTGTAGGTTTTTATACCGTTCGGAAAGCAAAGTTGGGTGGGGGGGGGGGGGGGTTGGGTTTTGAGGTGGGGGGGGGGGGGGGGGGGGGGGGGG
>JALBZZ010000595.1:0-19536 GCA_038051095.1 Globisporangium irregulare
GATGTCGGTGTGCACACACCAGCTGTTGCAGGAGATTCAGGTGTTGGCGCTTGATCGTACAAGGTTGACACTTCAGCTTCCATGTTGAAGGTTGAAATGTGAGGGCAAAAGGAGCCAGTTCCAGTATTCTGATTGGTAGAAACTATTGACAAAAATCCTGATTATTGGCCAAAAATCAGTTGGTTGCTCCTGATACCAAAAGTATCAAACAAGCATTTACTCAGTAGTCGTTTGAGTCGCCAAACTCACGCTACAGTAGTACCTACCTCCCTGAGGCTGACAAGTCTTGTTGGACTCAGCCTCTTGGTGGTGGTGATGGAGTCAAATGGCACCACTGCTGCTCATTAAGACTGAGGCACGTAGGCGCTATCGTATTTATCTCAGCCTACAACCAAGGGTACCAACCCCAGAAGTGTCATCTGGACTCTACCTCCTTCCGTGGCCTGCTCCAAACACCCGCGCCTCTCCATCGCGATTGATTTCTCATGGTGACCTCTTTGGTCACGGATCTGCCACAAGCGTTATGCGATCGCCCTTGGCCACATTTGCATATTTAGCTATTTTCGTTACTCTCCAGGTCTCCGTTTCCTCTATTATTATCGCCTCTGCGTGTGTGAAAGTCACGAAACATGTCCCCACGTTTGTTTTGCGTTCTGGTGCTGCTCCTTGATGGCTCTGTTTATTTATACTACTGAGTGGTAGCGTACGCAACCTCACGCGTAGGAGAGACTGGGAGGAAAGCAAAGGAGACGCCACCTGAACTCGGGATTTGGGGATAAGAACCTGGGGTCTCTAGGCATTTCTGGCAGGCAGCAAAGGCTTTTTCGTGTCGCAGCTGCAGAAGATCGATCTCCGATACACCACCCATCTGTCTTTGTTTGCCGGGGTCTATTTGTCTCGCTTCTTGTACGCGACTGGGTGAATTGCTCGGTGTTCTCTGCTGCCACCTGTGGGGGATTCGTTCGATCGCCAGCTCAGCCGCCTACTCGAAGCCGAGGAAGGACCGCGTGTGTGTATGGCAGGTCCCAGCTTGAGCGAACGCACTTCATCTGTCAGCAGCGCTGCCACCTTGATCGGCTACCCTTCGCGATTTCGCAGGCAGAAGTCCTCGCCGCCGCCACAACAAGGAGACGACGACTCGGGGATGTTCAAATCCGATCACATGGGTACGCTTTTCTCTATGCGTATGTGTGTTGCGCTCTTAGGTTCACATGCTAACCTTCATGAACTCTGCTGTGATGGTCCACAGTCTCCATCCGAAACCCGTTCCCGCGAGCCAAAAAGAACGCAAACACCGACACTTCGGCGCCTCCGAATGGTGCCTCTGCGCCAAAGCCCACAGGCGGGAAGCTTCTCAGTCGTCCCAGCAACCGTATCGTGAGCCACTCGATCTCCGAGTCGAGCAACAGCAGCAGCAGCAACATCCTGGGTAATAGCAGCAGTAACATCCTGAGCAATAGCAGCAGCACCAGTGCATCTCGCAGCACAGCGTCGTCCGCCCTGACGTCGCTTACGCGATTCCACCCGCTGAGCATGAGCAGCAACCAGCCGTCGTTGTCGTCCACGTCCACCATCAGCAACTGCTCCAACGGCACGCCGACGTACTACTCGGACAGCTACTCGCGCTCGATCCCCTCAAAAGACCGAGATGACGACTTTGTCGATGGCGGCATCGGAACTCGTACCGCTATCGGTGGCGGAGCGAGCAATAACAACAGCAGCGGCAGCAGTCTGCCAGCCTTCAGCGCTTCGAATACCCAGGGCGGCAGCAGCAACATCAGTGTCGGCGCGTCATCGTCGAGCTTGTCGTCTTCATTATCCTCATCGTCCACTTCCTATCACCAGCGACTCCAGATCTCGAGCATGACGCGAGAGAACAGCTCTTCTAGCATCCTGCCCGGTCCGTCTGGAGGCGAAATCGTGAACAAAACCAACCCGAAAGGACTTGTGGGACTGCAGAACCTGGGGAATACCTGGTAAGGGGGGAACCAAGACCATCCAATTTTGCCACAAGTAAGACTCCTAACACTCTCTATGCTTCTATTAGCTTCATGAACAGTTGTCTGCAGTGCGTGAGCAACATCCCCGCGGTCGTCCGGTACTTCCAGTCGGGGCTGTACACCAAGGAGATCAACGAGTCGAGTCCGACCAAAGGCGCGCTCGCATCGTACGTGGACTGAATGAACTCTGGTTCTGTATGACCAACCTGGTACTCCAATCGTACTAACCCACCTCCTTCTCATATATCCTTAACCCTCAGGGCCTTTGGCGACCTGATCAAGACGCTCTGGAGCAACGACAAGTTCAGCGCGACGCGACCCGTGGAGCTCAAGCACGTGATCGGCAAGGTGGCGTCGCGGTTCACCGGCTACGACCAGCAGGATGCACAGGAGTTCCTGCGGTTCCTGCTCGACGGCCTGCACGAAGATCTCAACAAGATCAAGAAGAAGCCACCGTACTACGAGATCAAGGACCGCGAGAACGTGAAGGATCGCGATGTCTCGGACGAGCACTGGAAGTTCTACTTTGAGCGCAACTTGAGCCGCCTCTCGGAGCTCTTCTGTGGTCAGCTGCGCTCCGAGATTCGCTGCAGCACGTGCAACCACCGGTCGCTCTGTTTCGATGTGTTTTGGGATCTGTCGTTACCGGTGCCAAAGAAGCCCAAGAGCTCTCACCATATGCGGATATCGAGCGTATTTGGCTCTTCGTCCTCGTCCTCCTCCAAGCACTCCGGCCATAGTGATGACGAGCACTCGGCTTCGAATAGTGGAGGGTGCTCGATCCAGGACTGCCTCAAGGCGTACACGGACCAGGAGTTCCTGAACGAGAACGACGCGTACTACTGCGGGAAATGCAAGACCCACCGCGCCGTGTTCAAGAAGATCTCGCTCTACCGACTCCCGCAGGTGCTCGTGATTCATCTCAAGCGGTTCTCGTACTCGACTTTCAGCCGCGACAAAGTAAGCACGGCGATCAAGTTCCCAGCCCAAGGGCTCGACATCGCTGACTACTGCGCAGCGGACGCGGTTGTGGATGGGAGCACAGCGTACGACCTCACGAGCGTCGTGCACCACGTTGGGTCGCTTAACGGCGGGCACTATACCGCGTATGTATTAGGAAGCGGGTTGTTTGGCTGCCTACCTACCTATGTCTTGAACGCTAACTTGCGATGTCTTGCTCTGGGTTGTATTGTGCTAATTTCCCATAGAGAGTGCCTGAATAAGGACACCCAGGAGTGGTTTGACTTCAACGACGAGTCTGTGTCGGCAGTCAAGAAGCCACAGCTCTGCAGCTCAAGCGCGTACATTTTGTTTTTTCGAAGACGGGAGGAGAAGTCGCTCACGATATAAAATCCGAATACAAAAGGCATTGCTAGAAGAAAAGATATTGGGTTCATCCACCACACACGTTAAGTTAAAAACTGAAGTGCCAACAAGATGTACACCAAGATTTGTCGTGAGTTCTTCCGAATTCTTTGGAATAGCGTTGTAAACGTGACCAGAGGACTGGGCTCTGACTCAAGCAGATCGCACATTGAAGGGCTTTGACTTTGGACTCGTTGTTAGTCAAGCTCCAGACCGGACTCTGGACTGCAAGATAGAGTGATTTGGCAGATAGATGTTGCTGTTCACGGCCAGCAGTAGCAGCAGATCTCCGGTGACCAAGCGAGTGAGTATGCACTTCATGAACATCGCGCGCGTGCGGAAGTACTCGAGTTCTTGCTCGCAGACTTCGATCTCGTGTATGGTGAAAGTACCAATCTCATTCCAAAGAGATCGGAGGAAACGGGAGCTGTTCATTGGCTGAAATAGTGCACATTCAAAGAAACTTTTCAAAAAGTTTATTAGTTGACGGACAAGATTTCAGCCAATGAACAGCTCCCGTTTTCTCCATAGAAAGAACCCCCAATCCAGCTAAAGCAGCTCCATCTTCTTCTTCACGCGGCAAGCGCATTAGCGCATTTTGCATCGCACCCGCTTGTTTAAGGCGCATCCACCTCCCTTCTCGACGCGCGCGTGCAATTGAAACCTCTGCTGCTACCCTCACTGCTGCCCTCGCTGCTGTTACTGTTGCGCCTTGGTGCTGGATCTCCTCTTTCACACACGCAACTAGTCATGTCAGTGTGGTCCAAGATCTAGTCAGCAAGGGGGCGCTCGTGGATGCCACAGATAAAAACGGAAGAACTGTGATTTCTTACGCAGCCGAGGCTGGCCATGCTGCTGTAATTCAAGAGACAGTCGTGCTGAGGTGATGTAAGAGTTGATCAGACGCGGCTTCGCAACTGAAACGATGACCAATGGTGGAGGGAGTATTTTATCTTGCAGCCGCAAGTGGTCACGTCGATGTGGTTCAAGTACTGGCCGAGAATGGCGTCGTCGTAAATGCAAAGAACAATCAAGGAAGGACTCCCTTATGGTACACAGCCATATTCGACCGAGTCGACGTCATCCAAAAACTAATCGAATATGGCGCTGATGGCGACGTTGTTTCATCACACTGCTCTTGGCAGAGGTATAATCTCAAATGAAATGCTGATGTTATTTGCAGGGACTGCAGTAGGCAATGAAGACTTGGTGAAGAAGCTCATCCACCGTGTGCCAGCTGACGTTACAACAAACGACGGCAGAACGTCACTGTTTTACGCAGTAGAATATGGCCACGCTGGTCTGGTGGCAACTCTGATCGAGCACGGAGCGTTGGTCAATGCGCATCTGAAGTCAAGACTCTCAGGTTGTGAACGCGAGACACCACTCACACTTGCTGGCCGCGCCGGTCACGTAAAGATTTTCCGAGCACTCATTGTAGCTGGCACATTGGTGAACGTGTGAAATAGCGATGGCAAGACGCCTTTAGTTTCAGCAGCTCGTTGGAGCTTCTTTCCTGGTGTGCAGCTTCTGATCGCATGCGGAGGCGCTCTTCGCTACAGCGATGTACCACAAGACGAATACCCTCGGACTCTCGGCACTTTGGACACAATGGGAAATCTGTGCGCCACCAGCACCTTTGAGTTCGAGCCAATATGCGTTCGGGTGTTGAAGCGATTGCAAGATATTTGCACTCAGCTGCAAGAACCTGAAGCAGGGGACGTCCAGATGGCAAGGCGATGTTGATCGACTTCGGGTTGAGTTGTTTGCTCAACAAGGCGGATCCAGATCGAGGTGAAGAAATCGGGGTGGTCAATTAGAGGTCTCCAGAGTACTTGACGGGTGGACGCCCGATGTTTGTGTTCGACGTGTACTCGTTTGCGATGTGTATCATCGAGATTGTGAGTGGCAACATTCTGCAAGGAAACGTCACGACTACTACTCAAGTCAACTACCAGTTCAGTAGAGGCAAAAGCCCTTACCTTCCTCTAGCAATGGATCTTAAGCAGCGAGAAATGATCCACTTGATGATCAAGCCCAAACCAGCTGAACGCGTCAAGATGGCGTTTGTCGTGGGCACGTTGCACGAAATTGCAGAGGATGAGAGGGCCAAGGCGGTCGTGGAACTAGGTGCGACCGTGAATAATACTAAGTAGCGGTAGGATGTTTTAGTTGAATGCGTCGTTGTAAAAACTCAGTAAAGTCCAATGGATTCCCTTCTAATGCCTAGCTAGTCATGTTCAACTCGCCCTGGTGGCAACTCGAATGCCATAGCTTTCTTCACGGGGGACACTATTGCTGGCTGTACTGGGACAAGTGACTTTACTGTGTCGATATCGAGATTCTTGGCTGTGCTCTCTACGCGTATCTTGAGTCGCTTAAGCGTCTGCAGGTTCCGGTTGATCTCGCCGACTTTGTTGATTTGCAGCCACGTCACGATCGTCTGTGCCTGGGAGCCAAAGTTCACCGTGCTCATGAAAATTGAAAACTCGAGCGACAACCGAAATCTGGAGCGCAGAAAGGTCTCGTCCGAATGGTTAGACAGATAAATGTAAATGTTCAGGATCAGCAGCAACAAGTCTTCGGTGACGAGGCGAGCAAGCACGCGCTTCATGAGCGTCGCGCGCGTGCGATAGTACTCAAGTTCTTACTCGCAGACTTCGATTTCGTGCTTGATGTAGGCGTCAATGAGCTTCCTCGCGCTGTGCTTGGAAAGTGTCGCTGAATCTGCCGCGAGATCGACCACTGTTTTGTTGCTGCTTTTCTCTGCCCCAAACGCCACCTTGGAGCCCATTTCCATCTCATTCCCACCGGACTCGTCTTTCGTGGTACTGCCTTCTGTCTCAGTTATGTCTTCATGCGTGGATGCGATGCTGTTTTCCGTGTTTCCGATTCGATTCCTTTGCGCAAAGATCTTCCGCGTCTTGGTACGTTTCCACTGCACGACGATGTTCTGCACCGTCGCGTGGACCAGCAAGACCGGCGGGATCACCGACAGCGCGTAGCACGTGACGTATGCCACGCGCACAAACGTCGGGTGGCTCAGGCTCACGTCAAACAAGAACAGGTTGATCAGCGTCTGCAAGTCAGACGCCATGTCGAGTAGCTCGAAGAAAAACTTAAGCATGATGCTTCCAACGCCCGTGACAAGCTGCTGGATCGTCTTCATCACACGATTCGAGTTCTTGTACGACCAGTAGAGAATGAACATGAACGAACCCCCAACGACGACCGAGAAAATGATACCAGCGACCACTCTATCTGTTCCACCAGAGGCTTCGACCAGGCAGCTGCCGTCCGCGTTGAGAAGTCCATTGTCTTGCGTGCATTTCTCTAGAACGATCGGGACGAGCAGCGTCATCGCAGTGGTATCTTCAGACCCACCCACCGTGTGGACTGCGCTAGTGTCGCTCGCAAAGCTCAGCGTCAATGAATGATCGACTTTGTTTGTCTCTTCAGAAGCCATGCGCAGCGCGAGAGCCTTGAAAATCGCTTCGCCGTTCCGGATCGTCCGCGAGATGTTAGTGGTCAGGGAGACAGCTGTAGAGGGCAAAGAAGATGCATTTGCAACGCCATTCTCGTCGCGCTGTAGCAATTTGAGCCGGACTAGGAGCGGTGGATGAGAACCTTGCAGTGCTTGACCGAGCAAGTCGCTTGCACCAATCGAGACGTCATTACCCGAGACGAGAGCCCATTTGCTCGGAAGGCTCTTCGAACGAAGCTCGAGCGTGTTCACAATGGTTGCGACGTCTTCCCCGTAGGCGGCATCATTTCCGGTGAAAATGCAGGTTTTGCACACCGACTCCTTGGTTTTCACGCACTGAGGCACCTGCTGATCGAGGAAAATGCCGCCTCCGCCGCCCATTGAAGCGTTGTTGTACTCGAGCGTCAGCGTGTCGAGCTGCAGTTGGTCGATCTTGCATTCTGCTGCTGCTGCTGTTGTCAGATTTCCTTCAGTTGTTGTTGATGCCCCATCGAGCGACAACATGGCTGCCAGTGCGCTGTAGATGGCGCCTCCCGCACTAGCATCAACCCCGCACGTGTCCTCAGCACTTTCGTCGTTTGTCAGCAAGTAATTGCTCCGGAAGACACTGTTCAAAGCATTCAGTTTGCCTTCCGACCAGATCGCCCCTCCTGAACTCGCGTAATTGCCTTCAAATGTCGAACTGTTCATCAACAGTGTCGTATCGGAGGCGAGATAGATCGCCCCACCACCAATGCCTTGAGCTGAATTCGCCTTGAACACGCACCCAGACATCGTGACGGTGGCTGGTCCGCTGATCCGGATCGCCCCGCCTGTGCTTTTGGCTTCATTGTCTTCGAAGTGACTGTTGATGATGCTGTTGGACGAGACAGCAGATGCTGCAATGTAGACAGCGCCGCCTTCGGACGCGACATTGCTCAGAAATGTGCAGTTCCTGATAAATACAGGCTTGTTGCTCGCCATGATCGCTCCACCTTTGACGCACTCGTTGTTTGAAAAGGTCGAGGACTCAATTGAGCCACGCGCGTCGATGCTGAAGATAACTACACCGAGCGCTGCGCGATACCCTGTTGCCGTGCATCCGATTATCAGCAGAGTCGAGTTGTCCTTTGCCGCCCCCGAAGCTCCGTCTGAGATCAAAATTGGATTTGGTCCCGTATCAAAGAGAGTGTTTTCAAAAGTCGTCGACACGGAGCTCGACAAGTAGTAATCTTGGCCCACTCCACCTTTCCCGACGCGATTCCCATAGAATCGACAGCCGGAAAACTTGGTTTGTGTGTTACCGAACCCATAGTATGCACCGCCCAGAGTGCCGCCAAAGTTGGACTCGAAGCTGCAGTTCACGAACAACGGCGTCGCGGTCCCGCCATCATCGACCGCACCGCCATAGTCGCAGGAATTATTGCGGAACACGCTGTTCTTCCACACGCCAGCGCTCTGGTCTTCGGGGACAACGACACCACCCCATCCGCCAGCGTAGCAGCCCGAGTTCTCAAACGTGCAGAAGTCAAACACTGGCGACGCCGTGCCGCTGATATGGAACGCGCTCGCAACGCCAGCCCAGTTCGCTGTGAATACGCAGTTTGTGAACTTTGGGGAGCCTGCCGAGATGGTTCCAACGCCGCCGCGGCCTCCGTAGCCTTTGTTTGGATTCCTGCTTGCTTCAAAGACGCAATCTACAATTCGATGTCGGCATCGGCGGCAACAAACTGCATGAACGCTCCCGAGTAGTCCTTGCTGCCGTCAGGGTCCTGCCAGCCGCCTCGCAAGAATCGGATGCCGGAAACGCGGATCTCGCCAGCGCCCGCTGTGAATTTGAACAGTCGTCCATTGTACGCGCGATCGATAGTCACGGCATTGCTTGTCGCTGCCGACGCTGCTGTTGTGATAGTGATATTGCTGAGTCCAGAAGCAGACCCGAACTCGATCGTCGGCTCGGAGTCCACGTACTCGCCTGCGGCCAGCTCGATGGTATCCAAGCTCTGCGCGATATTCAGGAGCGCAAACCGGAATGACGCACACGGAGACACCAGCGTGCCGCAGGTGCTGGTGTCCACACCTTTCGCTGACACGCGAATCAGCGTCGCATCAACCACTGGGATGATGAGCGCAAAGGCGGGAGCAACCAGCAGAGAAAGCAGCTGAAATCAGCGTAGTGCTAGTAGCGCGTGCATCGCTCGGCTGCGACCACAAACGCGCTTGTAGGGAGAGCCCAATTTTTAGAGCAGTCGGTCGGCTGTCCACGTGAGCGAGGACCGATACAACTGGCTGCGCGGACTCGCTCGTTGGACTGGAGAACTCGTAAAGACGGCAAAAGATCGAACGGTCAATGTTATCGTGTTGCTCTCCACTTCCGAAATTGAGGGAAGTAAAACGTATTCAGTTGATATCAATTCACAGGCGTAACCGGCGTAACCAACGGCGCACGCGCACCATACGCGACCCAGACGCGCATATAGCAGGTTCCTTGCAGCAAACTGAGAAACCAACCTCTTCTCATGTTTGCAAAGCAACCGCAGTTGCTTGTTGTTTGAACGGGCTGGAACAAGCTCAAAAGTGGTTGTGAGTGACGGCACACGTCACTCGAGCTGTTCGTTTGTGCGCGCACGTATTTTAGTTGCAGAAGCTGGAGAAACAGCCCGTGAATTGGCGTGTTTCGCTCATTCGCTCACACGTCTCGCTGCGCTCATTTGACGGGGGACCGCTCTTTTCCGCGCTGGCATTAAGCAACGCGCCAGCCAGAGAAGATGCAATAGACACCGCGCACGCTTTCGCTCATGTGAGGCTCGCTTGGCTGGCATCCACGCATTTTGGAAAATGCTTAGGTTGTGTGAGTCAAGTGCGTTTCTAATAAGTTCGCATGCGGCGCGCCATGAACTTTGCTTTCCCATAAAATGAAGAGGCTGAAAAAGAAAACGCACCGAACTTCTAAAATGAAATAATAAAACAATGTTAAGAGTAAAAACACAAACAACTTTATTGAATATATAAGGTTGATGAAGATTTTGTTTATCGTTGAGGTAAACATCCATCAGACAAGCCAACTGCAACTTGGGATTGTATCTCCGCATAAGTACGAAAGACCCCATACAAATCACCATAACGTCACGAACCCAACATCGAATTCCGCATTCTGCCATACACTCGCCAACTGAAAGGGAAACTAGCAGGTGATCGATCGAGCGAAGCATGGCGACGCCTTCGCCTTCGTACGCGCATGCGCCCGGCCGCTGGTGGGAGAAGTGGGCGCACAAATTCGTGGCCACGGCCGACGGCATCAAGATCCACTACGTGGACGTCGGTCCGCGCGACGCGCTGCCGGTCGTGCTCGTGCACGGCTGGCCCGACATGTGGTTCGGCTGGCGCCATCAGATCGAATCGCTCTCGCCAAAGTACCGCCTGATCGTGCCAGGTACGATGCACAAGGATGTATATACCATGCCAGTCTGTGGATTCATTTGTTGCAGTATGGGTCAGCTGATGTTTGTTGGGCTGTGATGGTGTCGTTTTTCATGGCAGATATGCGCGGCTTTGGACAGAGCTCTGCGCCAAGGGACCTGGAATCGTACGGCAGCAAGAACGTCACGGGCGACTTTGCTGCACTTCTCGGTATGATGCGCTTGCAGTATATATTCATATCATGGGGCGTGCGTGCTCTGGTGGCTAATTTTCACATGATTGTGTGACGATGCTCATCCTCAGATGCATTGGATATCGAGAAGGCTGTGTTCATCGGTCACGACTGGGGTGGTGCGATGGTTTGGCGCATGTGCCTCTACCATCCAGAGCGTGTGCTTGCAGTGTGTGGGGTGTGCACTCCATACACGCCACCGCACGACAACTACATTGACATTGACGTCGTCGTGAAGCTCGTGCCGCAGTTTGCGTACCAAAAAGTGCTCGCGGATGCCGAACACACGGGCAAAATCCTTGATTCAGCTCCGAAGCAGTTTTTCACCTCAATGTACCGTCGCAACAAGGAATATCCGAAGGATATCAAGCCAATTGAAGTGGTCAGCCTCCTCAAGGGCCTCCAAACGAATGCTGGTCATCCAGTGTACACTCAGCGCTCGGTGATACTCTCGGAAGACGAGCTGAACTACTACGTCGAGCAGTATTCGCGCAATGGATTCCATAGCACGTGCCACTACTATGGCTCGCGCAAAATCGACTTTGACAACGAGAAGAACCTGCCAAAGATCCTCCCCCACAAGACGCTGTTCATTGCTGCGGCAGACGATAGGGTGCTCCGTCCGGAGATGGCGAACAAGATGCCGAGCGTCATCCCAAACCTGCAGATGAAGCTTGTCAAGGATGCCGGTCATTGGATCTTGTGGGAGCAGAAAGAGCAAGTGAACGCGCTCTTGCACGAATGGCTGCAGACGATTGAAGTTCCGCGCAACAACAAGCGCCAAGCGAAGTTGTGAGTTTATCAGGCGCACGGGCTCTTCGCGTTCCATCATCATGTTTGTTTGGTCAGCCGTACACAATGCGGGATTTCCAAAATGACGCGCTTCGCGCTGACCGATTGTGATAATTCAAACTGCATTTGTTTCTCTTGACTTTGAACTTTGTTCGTTCGATCTTCGCTAAACCATTTCTGCTCCATACTCATGTTCCCTTTCGTCGTTCGAAGGAAAGACATGCCTAAATCTAAGGAAATACTCGCGCAAAATGTAATCAACCAGTCCTGTCAACAAGCGTCGAAGGGCAATAGTATAGGAGGCAGCGAATTTTACTCCAGGTATGATTGGCTCTGGGCGAAAAATCTGCTTTTTCTTACTAGTCAATACTTCAAAGTACAGGACGTACGTGTGCTCTCTCAGACACCTTCGTGTGCTTGCACCACTCTTCGATGAATTTCGTACTGGTTTACGGATGTGAGCAATGCTGGTTCTTCGTATTATTGTGTGTGGATGTCTTGTTAGCTCTCGAATTAACACTCTCAGAGTTGAGCCCCATGTTATCCGAGTGGAAGATTAGGGGGGTTCTCACTTTTGGCAGCAGCTAATCCCAACGAGGCGAAATTTGGTCCTATCGGCTCGTTGGGATTAGCTGCTGCCAAAAGTGAGAACCCCTATTGAAGCGTTAATCTGCTGAACGCCATCTGAGATTGATTCGGCTCGCTGAGACTGTCTTGAGACTGCCTTGGGCCAATTGCTGAGATAAATCAACGACTGGATGCCAAATGCCCAAGGTGATCATTACCGATCTTTATTAACGTACTGACCTCCCTCAAAAGCATTCGGCTTTATCGCTGACTCAATGACTATCCGCTCTTACTGCATCCTTGCTTTACCATGTGGAGGAACAGAAGGCCATCCGAGATCAGAAAAACAGTTTAGACGCTCTCAGTTGATATGGCAGAAGTCCAAGATAGAGCCGCATTGGCACGGCGAGATCTTGAGCTGGCGCGTGTGATCCATTTCCGGCTGTGAGATCGTCCATGAAGGAGGAGTCCAACATCCCAACCGAACACACCCGTGTACAGCAATGGCCATTGGTTCAGCACGAGACACACGTCTCCATCAGCCAGCTTAGCTAGCCCGCGACTGGACGCAGATTTGACTTGCCCTCCTCACCTCATTCCCAAATTTTCCTTCCAGTGAACACGAGCTTTTTCCTCTTGAATCCACCAATAGACGGACCATGAATCTTCGCATCATCTCGAGCACTTTGGCCGCGCTCGCTGCTTTCCAGATCGCAGACGTTGACGCGCACGGCTACCTCGTCAAGCCCGTCGCGGAGTTCCTCTCGACCGCCGGCGATATCACGCAGTATTCGGCGACTTTCCAGGGCACGTCTGTGTACCCGAGCGGCTCGTTCTCTGCGGCCCCAGCGGACAACGTCAAGTCGTTCATCACGAACTTTGCCGACGGTCAGTACAACGACATCAAGACGATGATCTTGAAGAACCAGGTCGTTGTCTCCGGCGCGACCGCTGACTGTGGCTTCTCGACCCCGAAGACCAAGCAGGCGCTCAGCAGCTCCGTGTGGTGGGGAAAGAACACCGACCTCACGGGCGAAGGATTCGTCGAATCCCACGAAGGCCCGTGCGAGGCGTGGTGCGATAACGTCATGGTCATGCAGAACACAAACTGCGCGACGGCGTACAACACCGCCGGCAAGGCGGCCGAGGTCCCGATCGACAACTCCAAGTGCTCCGGCGCCTCCCAGTTCACGTTCTACTGGATCGCCATGCACACGAACGAGTGGCAAGTCTACAGTACGTATCCTCAGCGCAACTCTTGTCCTCCCCAGACTGATGTTGATCAATGGGTTTGCTGATTTTCTCTCTCTCTCTCTCTTTCGTAGTCAATTGCTTGGCTCTCAGCGGCTCGACATCTACTAGCGCCAGTACGACCACCACTACGCCAACGACGACCACCGCTACCCCAGTTGCCACCACAGTGACGCCAACTGCGACAACGGCGACCCCAACCTCGACCACGGCCACTCCAGTCACTACGACGAAGACGCCGACCTCCACCACCAAAAACCCGACTTCCGCGGCTAAAAAGCCAACGACGACGACGAAGGCGCCAACGAGCAACAACAACGGAAACACGAACAAGAACCGTCAAGGCAGCCAGCGATCGCAGACCTCGACTGGCTTTGCTACCTTGGGCAACTACACTACGGGCTCTGTGCGACCTCACAACTAAGACACCTCGGATGGATGCAAGGCTCTCTTCGTTGCTCATGCGTGTCAATTCCTCCAGTTCTTTGCTGTGTAATCGTGCTTTCGTATCGTTGTCGATTGTTCGAATAAGAGCCATCAATAAAGTCGTTTTCAGGATGCTCTCCGATGAGAAATATGAAAAATTGGCATATTTGCATTGTCCACTTTGGACAGACAATGAGTATATTGAAGGTGAACAATCTTTTAGTCCTGAAAGATGCACCAGTACTGTAATCGAGTTTTTCAATTCAAATCAGACCTGGAAGATGTCTCCTTTATGGGCTGGAGCTGTGAAGAAAGCCCACAACATGATAAGGCAAAAACGGCGTATTTCCTATTGATCAAAGCCTGCTTTCGCTGTGAGTGGGGAGGACGGACGTTCGCCTATCGAGCGAGTGTCACTACGATCAGGTGCAACGTAGTATCCGGACAGGGCGAGCCACATTGGGTTGGATCTTCAATGGGGTCGTGAGATCGTTTTTTTTAATTAGACGCAAAAAGAAATCAATGTCAACTGTGCAAGCACCATTTCATAGGTGCTCCCTCAACTCTCGAATCTCGAGCTTATGGGGACGCACTGGTATCCAACTTGTCAAGCCAGTCGATAAGCACCTTGGTCACTTCGTCCTTCTGGCCCCAGAGCAACCAGTGGCCGCCTTCTTTCACGAGCGCAAACTCGAGCTTTGGCACCACTTGCGGCATGTGCGCCGCCAGCTCCGGCTTGAGCACGGGGTCTCTGCCAGCGCCGACGTAAAGCGCCTGGTGCGGGATGATGCTCGGCAAGCCGCGCTCGGTCTCGAAATCAATCGCGCGCGTCGCGTAGAAGTTGCACGCTCCCTTGAAGCCGCTCGCCGTGTACTCGGAGACGTAGAAGTTGAGCTCTTCCTCGCTCAAGAGGTCCGAGCGGTGGGTGTACACGGGGTGGTCGGAGTGACCGACGCCTCGGAGGATATCGAGGAAAGTCACCTTTGGAGCACCCTCAGGCACAGGTGGCTGAGGCGAACGGTACACCGCGGTGAATAAGGCGCTTGGTGCGGCCTCCAGGTGCTTGGACGCGGTTTCCGTGTCAGCCAGGAACTTCATGTACGCGAAGCCAGGTATAGCGGCCGCCATGGTGTCTAGGTCCACGTACTGCTCGCTCGGCGGATAGTACGGAGTACAGATGCCGACGATCGCGAGCACGCGGTCCGGGTGGTACAGCGCCATGCGGTAGATGATGTTGCCGCCCCAGTCGTGACCGACAAATACGGCGCGTGGGATGTTTAGGAAGTCTAACGAAGCAAACGAGAAGTATCTAATTAGTTGTGGTGCAGCATCAAGGTGTCTAGCGTAAGTGTTAGCACTCTTACCGAGCAGCTTGGCGAAGTCGGACGTGATGTTCTTGGCTCCGTACGCCTCCACTTCGCGCGGCACAGAGCTGCTCCCAAATCCTCGCATGTCTGGAACGATCACGCGGTATTTCTTGGAGAGCGGACCGATTTGGTGCTGCGCGTACAAAGATAAAGCGAGAACATACAAACGATTAGAAATCCAGCCATACAGCCCTCAAGCCCATGAATACGCGAATTGCCAAATCACTTACGCGCCAGCCGAACGAGAAGTCCGGCCATCCGTGCACGAGCACGACGGGTGTGGCATCGCGCGGACCGACGTCGACGAAGTGGACCTTGATGCCCTCGGCGACTTCCGCGTACTGATGGTTGAGTTGCTTCCACTCGGCGACGATGCTGCTGTTGCTTGGACTGGAGCTCATGGTGGTGAATTCCGAAATGAGCGAATGAATGAGTGAGAGCTAACAGAGTGAACAAGTGAGGAAGTGGAGCTTGTGGAGATCACTGGGGCCATTCAGACTATGACTTCATAGGCGAGAGAGAGAGAGAGAGAGAGAGAGAGAGAGAGAGAGAGAGAGAGAGGCTGCATCTGTTGACGGATACAGCAAAAGTGAAGTCACACTGCACGTGTTTCTTCAAGACAACGCACTGCTGAGACTTGCTCCTTGCGTTGATACAGCAAATTAAGTAATCACTGCCCAGTTTCAACACTCGGCTATTCAAGATGGGAGTGTTCCGCTTCAGGTGATCAACCTCTATGATATAATACCATCATTCCCTCATGGTTGTGCAACCAGCTAATGTACTAAAAATATCCTTTATAAACAAGTACACTGTGCAAATGGATTTTGAATGCTTGTCAATTGAAGACTGGCTTGCCCTGGCTATGTGCCTCTGCACTCGCTGATCGCGAGCAGGTCACCTCACTGGGCTTCGCGTGTTTCGCATGATGGCGAGCGCCTGGGGTTCCACACACTTTCAGGCAAAACTCACTCGAGCGTACCAACGGACAGTCACCAGTGATTAATGGAAGCATAGGCCACTGTCTTATGTCTTGCTACCGTATTCATGAAGATTGCTTCCACTGCCTTCCGTTTAGATTCAGAGATGGGTCTAAACTTCCATCCAACTGGAGCCATTTGCAAAACTTTGTTTACGATTTGCGTCACTCCCAGGTGGTTTCACCTCCTATGAATAGCTGAGAATCCAGATTGAAGATCCTTTTTTTTTTTTTTCTTCCAATGCTCAGAATTCAAGATTTGCGGATTGGAAGCCGATGGTGAAGGCAGGCGCTACTTGATTGATATCGCCGTGCGCTCCGCAAAAGGTGACGACTGAGTCTCGAGCGCGATCCGATCCGTAGAAGTGGACCTAGGCATTGTAACTAATAGTTGCATCTTAATCGGGTTCGTACATGTTGTATCTACCTCTGCTTTGTCGATAGGTAGCCATGTACAATGCACTACTAGCACTCATCATATCCAGTCCCTAATGCATTGCATTCGTTACATTGCTGAATTGGTTGGTATTGCAGCCCTCGCTCTCTTTAGACCAGGCTTACACATCCTATCTCAGCTCATGGAGTAGCTTCGATAGAAGCACCGTCACCGAGCTCTACCTTCCCAAGCCAGTTGAGCAGAATCTCCGTCACTTCGTTGCGGTGCGACCATAGCAGCCAGTGGCCACTGCCTTTCACGAGTGCCGTCTCCAGGTTCGGCACAAAGTGGGACATGTGCGCCGCCATCTCGGGCTTAAGCAGTTTGTCTGCGTCAGCGCCAATGTACAGCGCACTATGCGGGATGACGCGAGGTAGCGGGTTCTCGGTCTTAAAGTCGATGGCTCGCACGGCGTAGTAGTTGCAAGAGCCCTTGAAACCGCTGCGCGAGTACTCTCGCACGTGAACGTCGAGCTCTTCTTCGCTGAACAGCACCGAGTGCTCTGTGTACATAGGGTCTCGGGACCCAGCGACACCCTGGAAGATCTCCAAGTACGGCACGTTGACTCCGTCAACCTCGTGCTCCTCTGGAGACCGATACGTTGCTGTGAACAAACGCTTTGGCGCCGCGTTCAGGGCCTTTGCTGCCTCGACAGACTGCGAGAGGAACTTCATGTACGAGAACTACGGGATCGCCACCGCGAGCACGCGCTCCGAGTGGCAGAAACACATGCGCCAGATGATCGCGTCGCCCCAGTCGTGACCGACAAATACAGCACGCGGGAGGTTCAGGAAGTCTACACCGGCACATAGGGATACTCGCGTGAGCTTCATGTAGGAATAGGCAAAGGCCGTGGGGGAGCGCTCATACCGAGCAGCTTTGCGAGATCGGCCGCAACGTTCTTGATTCCGTATACCTGTGGGTCTTCTGGGGACAAGCTGCGGCCGTAGCCTCGCAGGTCTAGACACACACAAACACAAACACAAACAAACGGCAAACAATCTTTTGCGTCAGTGCGCCAGCTGAATAGACTCGCTTTTCAGATAGCAAAATGAGGGTGCATGACTCAATCGTACCCGGGACGATCACGGGGTACTTCTCAGACAGCGGACCGATTTGGTACTGTGTAAAGGTAGATTGACAGAGAGTATGGTCAACCTTCCTCGGAAAGCGCATCCAACCATTTGAACCAGTTGCTAGTACATACACGCCAGGCAAACCAGAGGTCCGGCCGTCCATGCACGAGTACGGTGGGCGTAGCGTCGCACGGACCGACGTTGATAAAGGGCAGCTGGATATCGGCGTCCACCGGCGCGAAGCGGTGCTCTCACTGGTCCTACTCGCTGTTGTCAGTCGCCATGAAAGTGTTGTTGTCGTTGTTGCTTGGGGCTTGGGGCTTCGCTCATCTTGGCAAATCGAGGAATGAGATGGTGTGTGAGAGAGAAATCCATGGACGCTGGCTTTGACGCCTCTCTGTCTCCAATGCTGGAGTCATAATGGGGCTGATGTGGTGATCGCTAGCAGCAGCGTTTACTCAGCCATTTCAGTTGAGCTGCTGGATCTCGGATAGAAAAGAGGAGACGGGAAATGACAAATGAAACTGAACCAGGACGAGCGCAAAAAGAGCACATTGCGCTCTTGACGGCTCTTAATACGCTCCGATTGCCGTCGATAACGCAACCCATGACCGCAGCGCACTCTTGAGAACCTCCCATTCAGTCTATAGTGTCTGGGAATACCCAAATGATTGACGTGAAGTGGCAGTTGACTGAGACAATACAGTTCTTGATGAAGGAAACGTTGTGAAGCCAGCAGAGACTGCTTGTCTGAAGGGAATGCTGCTAGGATATGCGTTGGCATCCTAAGTGTTCATCATCAACGAGAGATCTTTTGTTTCACCTCGCGTCAATCATCAACGACACGACCTCGCAGGTTGGCTCATCAAATCTCTCTAAAGCGCAGGAGGCCTGGAAGAAGCGAGTGCACCATTACACCCCAAAGTGGACAACTCGTACAACACGCCAGTAACAGAGGAGAATAACTGTACTACCTTGCACATTGTACCAACAAGACGCAGACGACGTGCACACGCGAGTGACTGTGCCTGTGGCTGGAATGCTTCGTTTGTTTGTGTGCTTTTATCTGCTGCTCTTTCGCTCGTACTGTTGCTGCTGCGTGCTCTTCCGTTATACATCTATTCCTGCGCAGTCGCCTCCTCTGCCTGCTTCTTTGCCTGGTTGGCCTGGAAGATCTCGCTGCGCTCGTGGAGCACAAGTTTAAGGCGCGCCATGGATTTCTTCACCTGCGATCCCCACACATACACAGAAGGCAAAGCAAGCGATCAGACGCCCACTCATCTCATCTCATACCATATCATATTATATAACATTCGCTTGCTGCAACAGCTCCAAGCAGCACACAAAAGAAGAAGAGAACAAGAAACGTGCTCGTTCGTACCTTGACTCGTCGCGATGCGTTCGGCATGGCGATATTCTTGGCGCGACATTGCTGGCGCTCGGTGAGCAGAGCGTTACGCTCCTTCAGCAGCACATACCAGAGCTTGTGCAGGTCGTCGGTGCTCTTCTCGCGGAGCATCCAGGCCTTCCAGTCGCCGCCGACCGGGATCGACTTGGTGCCAACGGTGGACGGCATCTTGGCGGCGTTGTCCGGCTTGGCACCCTCGCCCAGCGTGTTCTGCACCGGAAAGAACTCCTCGATACCGCGGCGAGGCACGGCGCTGACGTTGCCGCCTGAGAGGCGCATGGAGCCCATGAGGCGACGGAGCTGGAACATGATGCTTGCTGCTGGTCTGCTGCTTCTCAGCGTTGAGTTCTTATCGCTTTCAATTGGTGCGTGAGCTGCTCGCAAAGTGCAAAGTGCTGGTTGAGTGGCCGCCGCAGGATGAGGAGAGACGCGACCTTCGTGCGACATCGTATTTTTTGGTGTGGATTACACAATGTCAGTAAGGTATACCATGTATACCTCCATTTTCGAAGAAGCCGCTAGTGCTGGCGGCGAGCCTCAGAACAAGTATCGTCGGAGGCGAACATGAAGAAGAAACGGCTCCTCAAATCATGCTGATCTCCAGCTCCCCCTTCACAAAACAACGCCAAATCTCCAGACCTGAGAACGAATTGTCCCAAACTTGCGCATTAAAGTGGAAGTTTTGGGGTGCTCTCTTGCTGTTCGAATAACTCGGGAACACACTTGCGCAGTATCGATGACTGGCCTGTCCGAT
>JALBZZ010000596.1:0-19530 GCA_038051095.1 Globisporangium irregulare
CAGTCTTTGCTGTGGCGGTAGATGATGAATAGCAAGTGGTCGTGTGTTGTCGTAATGCGTAGTGAAAAACGAGTAGGTATTCAAGAGAAGAAACTATAAAATGAATTTTTATTTTTTTATTAATCTGAATAAATACAGGAATACCTGTTTATATTGCGCAATGCTCATGTTACTCGCGACAAGAGGTCATTTTAATTCACCGAATTGATCCAGAATATCAGCCAAAAATACAGGAAACAAGTTTCAATTTAGCTACCCTATCCCTACAAAATGCATTGAACCTTTATGCTGGTTGAAATGGTCTGTCTCAAATTCACTTAATTCATTATGAGAGGAAAGAGTGGCAAAAACCACTGAGCCAGAAAACTGAACCCATGTTGACTGACGGTGCGTGCGTCTGGCCGACGCTTTCTGTACGCAAGTAAGCAAGTGTGCGCGCGTGCAGACTCGGCACTCGTATACGGCATACTCCATTATACCTTTTCGCCGCAGTTGATTGGGACTCGCGCACACTGTGTGACACAGTAGATGCAAATATCCAATGGTATATTGTGCAAATATGTACATTTTGGGCTTTGGTGTGTTGCAAAAGCCAATCATTCCGTCGAAACGTTTTCAAGCTTTCTTTCGTGTTTCATTCGAGCTGTTTTTGTTTTTGCAAATCAAGCAGAAGGTAACCGCAGAGTATCCGGTTCGGTCCCTGAACAGTGCAGGAACACAGGCCAAACTGTCCTGCAAAAATGGATTTGGACTCTATTTCTTTATTCTAGGGCACACAGGCGACCTGCACACTTTGTGGTCTGGGAGAAGGCGACAGCATGCCGCACTGGCGAATTTTGTGGCTCCACATACAAACTGCAAGTGAGAGAGTTTCATTTGCAGTTACCTACCTCGCACACCTTGGTCCAGCAGTTCATCGAAATCGAAGAAGCCAAAGTCGGAGCCGAAAACCAGATGGCAGTGACGCGATTCAAGGAAAAGGAGCAAAAGGGATGGACAGCTGTAGAAAATCGTGGTGATCATTTTGCGTGCGTACCGTAGATAATAGATCGTGTATCAGATTCCTGAAGTGCTGACAGGCAGACAAGCCAAGCAAACCCGAAATGGCAGGGCTGAGGCTTTACAATTCGACGACTAACGATGACGCGTGGCCATCTGGCGATCTCTGGAGTCAAGCAAGTTAGAGTCTGCGCATGTGCTGGCGAAAGAGAGCGAGGCTGTCCGCTTTTCATTTGGGTCCCCCACGCAAGAAGCGCAGCTGAACACCAACCCAAAAACCAACGCATCCTCGCTGGTCGTTGGCTCAAATCCCCCCTCTCTCAGTGTCTTTGTCTCGCGTTTCACTGTGTATGAGAAAACTTGTGCTTTCTTGGTGTCTGCTGGCCTGAAACGGCCATCTGGTGCAGGCAACCCAGAAAAACGAGCAGCAGAGAGAAAGCCGGTCCGCCCACAGCAAAGCAAATGGCTCCAAACCCAAAGGTGCCTCTTTCTTTCGAAGAGCTGTCGCCGCCGCCACCGCCGCGCTTCTCCGCTGTGGCAGATCTCAATTGGCGTCCAAGGCAGCAAGTCCACCCCCGACCAGTCCAACTCAAGTCAAGCATCTCTACACTCCAGTCCCACTCCGTCAGCTAGCTAGCAATGTTGCGCCGAATCACCTGCTTGCTGTCTGCGTGTGCCGCTCTTGCAGCCACGCTCGCCTTTACCTCTGCGGATGCAACCGCAACCAGCGGATACAACTTCCACAATGTCCAGAACATGACCAACTCGACCGTGGGCTACGCGCGTGCGGCCGACGATGCGGAGCAGGACCAGGAGTCCGCGTCCTACGACACGGGCTCACTCAATGTAGAGTCGGCACAGATCTCGTTCACGCACGTGCAATCGAGTATCCGCAACGGCCAGACGAAGAGTCGCGGCGTGAACCTCGGCGGATGGCTCGTGGTCGAGAACTGGATGACCAAAGAGGCCGATTTCTGGCGCGGCGTGAGCGCGGACGACGCGGCCGGCGGCGAGTACACGGCCATCACGCAGGCCGCGAGCCCCGCGACCATCCGCTCGAACCTGCGCAACCACCACGAGACGTTCATCACTGAGGCCGAGATCAAGGCGATCGCCGACGCCGGACTCAACACGGTGCGCGTGCCGATCGGCTACTGGATCGTCGGCTTCGACCACGACGACCCATCC
Source organism: Globisporangium irregulare (assembly GCA_038051095.1). Classification (NCBI taxonomy): domain Eukaryota; phylum Oomycota; class Peronosporomycetes; order Pythiales; family Pythiaceae; genus Globisporangium; species Globisporangium irregulare. Next base: position 2,188 of record JALBZZ010000596.1, read on the forward strand.
GACAAGGCCGAGTGGAAGGCGTTCACGAGGGGCACGCTCCGGTACCTGGACCTACTCATCAAGAACTGGGCCAAGACGCATAACGTCGCCGTCCTCATCAGCATCCACGCGGCCAAGGGCTCGCAGAACGGCGCGGACCACTCGTCGCCGTCCGTCAAAGGCAAGGCGTACTGGAGCGAGTTCGACGAGAACGTTGCGAACACGCACTCGATGGCCAAGTTCCTCGCTGCGCGATATAAGGATGAGGACGCGTTTCTCGGCATCGGGCTGCTCAACGAGCCAAACGGATCAACCAAGGAAGACGTGCTCTACAAGTACTACGAGGACACGTACAAGGCGATCCGCGGCGATGGTAACGACTGCGTGCTCAGTGTCGCCCCACTACTGTACAAGCAGAGCCCGGACGCGATGGTCGGCTTCATGTCGGCGCCGCAGTACAAGAACGTCTGGGTTGAGTGGCACCCGTACTTTGTCTGGGGCTACGAGCAGACCTCGGATGATGACCTCATCAACGTGTCGGTCAAGAAGAACCTCCAGGGCGACGTGAGCAAGTGGAATACGCGCGAGAACCACAACCGCCTGTTCATTGGCGAGTGGAGTTTCGCGACCGCGGGCAAGTTCGGCAACAACCAGGAGAAGTACTATGAATGGGCTGCCGCGCAGGTGAACGTGCTCAACCAGGCGGAGGGCGGCTGGACGTTCTGGAGCTGGCGTATCTACGGCGACGAGACCGGGTTCAACGGTTGGTCGCTGCGTAGCGTGCTCCGTGATGAACGCTTCAAGCAAATCCTGTCGCCAAGCAGCGCGACCCAGCAATCGTAAGGCAGCCAAAGCCCGTTGGGGAGGAAGAGAAGTGCATCTCGACCGATAGTTTCTGTAGATGACTGTGGAGCTCCAACTGCAAGGCTGGCGGCTCCACATGGAGAGGGGGGAAATGAGTACTACGTCTGTGCATTGACAGCAATGCAAATAGTTTTGAAGTTGAAAGTGATAACAAATGAAATCCACAACAGCAATTAGAGCAAACGCGCTTTTCTTTTTGTCCATCGATTCACTGTTTGCTGTATCCCAAGCCGTGTTCGTTCAAGCATCACACAATGATCTTCAGGAAACCCTCTTCAAACCGACATTTACGTCGACTTTCACGTGAAAAGGAAATTAAAAAGTAGAAATCTGACCCCAACTTCTCGCCTTGTATCTGAAATGGAAAGCTTGCATAAAATACACATGTTATTTCCGAATCCCGTCAAAGCCAACGTGGGAACCAAGCGAAAAAAAGAGCTTTTCAGAAACGTGTCCAAATCCAAAAGCAAAGCAAAAAAGGACAACAAAAGCAAGGAAGATGACAGCTGCAATGGCGATGGCGGTGGTCGCGCCTTCGAGCGTCAAGGACATGAGGCTCAGCGCGAAGCAGGAGGCGCTGCTGCACTCGCTGGAGCGTCGGTTACAGCTGCGTGTGCAGGCGGAGAGCAACGCGCTGCTCATGCAGCAGCAGAAGCGCAGCGACCTCCCGCAGGATGACGACCGCGAGTCCGTGCCTGCTGCGAGCACGATGAAGGAGTTCGTCAGCCGACGCGTGGCTCAGTCTCTGTACCACACAGACGACGTAAAGCAGAATGGCAATGGCGGTGAAGGGGGAGTTGATCAAAGTGGCCACGCGCTCGCGCATTTTGCGTCGAAAGTGGACGCGTGCGCTGCCGACTGGACGCAGCTGTATGCGCACGTGCATCAGTCGTTCGCGCTCGTGGAGGAAATGGAGGCGAGCCACGCGCAGGTGGCGTCCAAGACGCAGGCGCTCTACGACAGCTTCGAGAACGTGCTGCAACAGGTGGAAGCGCTGAACACTCGCGTGGACGTGATCGCGGCGCCGATGCCGCACTTCACGGCGATCGACCGCATCGCGCAGACTCTTGGCTTCGGCGTCAAGTTCGCGTCGCCATCGACGGGCGTGAAGACCGGCAGTGGCACTGGTCCAGTTAATACTACGAATACGAGTCAGACGCAGCAGCCCGTGCAGGTGTTCCAGCACAAGCGCAACATCGACCCGACGACCAAAGCTTTCGAAGATGCGCTTGTGAAGATCGACACGTCCGTGGCGTATCTCGAGCAGCATGTACGTACTGTAGTGTCGTATATGATATCATGCATGTCCTATTGCACTGCGCTATGATACCTAGGACGCGGTACTGATTCTAGGAAACTTGTCCTAATCCTGTTTGAAACAAATGAACAGCTCGAGTATCGCGACGCGGTCTGCTACATTGAAGCCTATCGAACGTTATCGGCAGGCGGCATCCAGTGCCTGAAGGAATACGCGATCAACGGACTGGAGGCCGCGAAGGACGCAGTCTACGAAGCGCTCGCAAAGGCAAATGCGGCGTCGGCACCGGCTACAACGCTGGAAATCGACGAAGCGTCTCCGTACTATGTGAACTTCCAGCTTGTGGCGCCTGCGCTCGCCGCAGTCGCCAAGCAGCTCGAGCGCCTCACGACCTCTGCATCGGCGATGTCCAACCAGAGCGCGCTCGCTGCGAACCAACTGGCGCTCAGTGAAGTCTGCAATGCGTACGCCACGCAGCGCGTGCAACTGCTGTCGTCCGTGCTCTCGGCGGCTTTTGATGCGGCGAGTCAGTCAACGGACATTGTAAATCTGGTAAGAGCTCTTCAAAATCGTCCATCCGTGGAAGTATTGCGAGTCCTCTAACACTGATTTGTTTTCTGTTGTAGCTGCGAGTGAGCTGCGCGTATTTGGTGAAAGTGTGCGATGCGGAGTTCCGACTGTTTCTCAAGCTATTTGGACGCGAGCCGCGTGATTCGCTCTTCGTCTTCCGAAACGAGAACAATGAAGCCGAGGAAAGCGACAATGGCACCGAGACCCCTTTCGAGTACGCTCTCAACAAGTTCGTATGGATGGGCTTTAGTATCCCAACTGATCGTATCTTGTCGTGTGCCTTGACTGTCATAATAGACGCATGATCTTCCAGGTGAGCGGATTGCTATACAATATTGTGCGACCGCAGATGCTGCAGCAAAAAGACCTCGAGACGCTCTGTGAGATTGTTCAAGTGCTGCAGAGTGAGATCATCGAGAGCATCATCCAGCCACGCGCTGCCACCGTCGGCTTCACAGAGCCCGTGATGCACCGCATGATCCAGGACGCGCAAGAGCGACTCATCCTCTGCATGCAAAAGTACATCCGCGACGAAATCGAAGGGTTTACACCCTCAGCAGCGGATCTCGACTACCCGAACAAACTGGTGAACGCCTCGGGATCGATGTACACCACGTGGTACCCATCGCTCGAACACACCCTGCTCTGCCTCTCGAAAGTGTACCATTTCGTCAACGTGCGTGATGTGATGTTCAAAATGGGATCTTTTTCAGACGGTGAACCAATCTAACATTGCAATGTTCCTTCGTTGTTGTGTTTCATAGATGGAGATCTTTGAAGAGCTGGCTCAGGACGCGATCCAGATCTGCACCGTGTCGTTGAAAATGGCGTCTGCCGACCTGACGGCATCGAAAGGTGCTCTCCACGGAACGCTCTTCCTGGTTAAGCACTTGCTGACGCTGCGCGAACAGATCACGCCTTTCGACATCAAGTTCTCGCTCACGAACAAAGCGCTCGACTTCACGAGCAGCTCGGACGCGATGATCCACTTAATGTCCGAAATCTCGACGATCTTCTCGTTCTCGTATGAGAATGCGCTGGTGGGGCTTTTCACGAACGCCATCCCGCAGGTCCAGGAGACGACATCTGACGTGAAGAAAGAGCTAGAGCAAGAGCTCAAGAAAAGCTGCACGTCATTCATCGAAGCGATCTTGCACCAGACCGCGCAGCCGCTCTTGACGTTGATGAAGCAAATTGCCGACGTGCAAGCAAGAGGTCTCAAGTCGAACACGCCACTGGATATCCGCCAATTCAAGTTTGCCACCCCAGTGGAAGTGAACAAAGTGCTCACGAGTGTGTCTACGAAGCTACATGAGAGCCTACCCGAAGTCCTCGCCACCATCCATCTGTACCTGCGGAACTCTTCGACGGAAACCATTCTATTTAAACCAGTTCAGGTACGAGAATCATGTCACGACATTGTTACAGTTAACCTTTCGTCTTTGCTCACTACCTCTATGTTATTCTTGTGTGTAATTGCAGCGCAACTTGCTGGATGCCGTCGAGGGTCTGAAGGCGCTGCTGGAGCAGACGTACACGCCAGCTGAGCGACAACCGTGCGACCACACTTTCCAGCTCGTCATTCAGCAGTTGAGGGCTCTGTAACCATTTTTGCTGCTTCACTCCTGGACGGCTAGCATTTCTTCGTTGTCACTGTACACCGCTGACGTTAATAAATAGGATAAACACTCGCGTGACTTGATGCCAAGGCGCCGTTGGCTTTCTCCGCAGCGGATATTCTCCACGCGTTCGTCTTTCTTTCTGCTCTCGTGACTCAAAAGTGTTTGCCGAAGTTGGCGAAATGTCGGGTGCGCTGAAGAAACTCCTACAGCTTTCGCGGCACTGAGTCCCGGCACCTGCGTCAACATCATCTGGTAGATCTCACTCACCGTGAACTGGGTCTTCTTGCGGAATAGCGAGTTGAACGTGGCGAAATTCTGCGCCGGATGGCAGAAAATCTGCTCAAACTCTTTTCGCGTCGCTTGCATCGGCAGCTTGCATGCTGTTGTCTGCTGCTGTTGCATCTGACGTGCTTCTAGGTTTCGACACTTCTCTCTCGGGAACTTTGCGAGCAATCGTGAGTGTACAGCAGCGAGGAAGGCAACTGTCTCATCGGCATTCTGGCACACCTGCACAAAGAACTGGTTCTGCACCTGAGTGCGACAGAGTGCTGTTTGCAAACCCCCGGATCGAACAGTTGTCTGCTGACTGAACGAACCCTCGACCAAGTAGATGATGTGGGTCAGCCCACTCGCACGGAGGCGGATCTTCTGCTCAGTGTACCTACAGAGTAAATCATCAAGTTAGTGTTGGTTGCTATATGAAAAGCAACTGAAGGACAAACAGCACAGTACCTGCGATCGATGATACTCCCCGATAAATCGCGCACTTCCTTTCTCTCCACGATAGCATTCAGCACCAATTCTACAAGGCAGCAAAAAGAAATACGCCATCGTTGATCAATCAGTCAATCCCGTGATTCCAGCTCCCTCCGCTTTTGTCAAAGCCAAAACAATTAACAGCGCACCGCTGACTTCTCCGCTCCGGTAGCGCTTTGCGATCCACTGCACGTCGCCGACGTTCAGAGCGCGCACTTCACATGTGACATTGCGCTCCAGCAGCTTGCGCTCGAGGATGTTGCGATTCTGCCTCGACAGAATCTCTCGGTGATCGAGAATCAAGACGAGTTCCCACTCATCTGACGCTGATATGATCCCAGAATCGCATTCGGACTGCATTTCCATCTCATGAAAATTTTGTGACTGGGATCCCAAGACCGACGGTTCTTCGTCCGGCTCGTACTCGAAACTGTAGTTGTGGATGTCGTTGGAGTTGGTGTCGGCAAACTCAGAGACCGGTGGAGGACTGGCTGACGCTCGTACTGTCTCCGCTTCAGACTCCGAGTCTTCTCCTTCATGACCATTTGCAAGCAGCTCATCTTCTGAATCGGAGAGCTCGATGCAGACAACCTCGTTGGGGTTTGCCGTTGGATGGGAAGGTACAGCAGCAGCAGCAACAGGAGCAGCAAATGTTGATAAAGGAGCTGCGAGAAGATGTAGCTCGACAGGCGGGGGTGTAGGTGCACTGCTAGACAGTGCACCGGACTGTTCTTCACCAACGCTTGGTAGTTTGCCTGGACAGAGTTTGACGCTGCGCTTCCCTTTCTCAGTCAAGTAGAGCAGCCCCGCAGAGGTCTTGGACACCACCTCATGCGTCCCACAGAGCGACGCGATGCACGTCTTGAGCTTCACCAAACTGCCTTCATACTATGAGAAGCATAATGGAATCATAGCATGGATGTGAGTCTGCAGAAGAAAAGAAAACAGAACGCTGCTAGTGCCCTGAAGACAACGCACCCCAACGTTCTTCATCTTGAGCAAGAGTGCATCGACTGCGATCGCTGTGAGCTCTGACGTCGCTCCCTCGTCACTCATAGCCAAAATCACATACCACGGCTCTGTTCACGTAGCGCATAACAGCAAATCATCACACGGACACTCAATAAGCAATTCTCAAGCTGATGCCAAGATAAAGAGAATAAAATGTAATCCACTCACGTTTCTTATACGCTGGCGCATACTCCTTGTGTGCTGTCTCTGAGCTCACACGCGTTGCGATCGGTACTGTTAGGTTCGCTATCTGTGCTGACGCTGACGATGTTGTTGCTGCTACTAATGATGATGGTGCTGTTGGCGGTAGTTGCTGGGTCTGCTTGCGCGCTGCTGCTGTCACCTGCTTGTGCTGCTTGTGGATTCGCTGGATAGGATCGACCGCTTCGTTGTGCGCAGCCGCCACGCTGCTGCTACTGTTAGAGCCAACACCGCTCTCTGTTGCTCTAAGCAACCCTTTCTTCTGCAAGACTGCCTGGATTTGGTTCGCGAGGTAGTTGCCGATGTTCTTGAGCTGCTTGGCCTCTTTGCCGTCGCGGATCGGCTCGCCGTGGTGCATGATGGACGAGATCGCGCGCGTGTAGTTGGACGCGAGGTGCGACGTCGGATCGCGCAACTTGGCCTTGATCTTCTTGAGCTCCTCAACCAGCACGTCGTTCGCCTCACACAGACAGCCTTGTGCGCTGCGCTTGCGCTTCCGCACCGCCGCGGCCGCAGCGCTCTCCGCAGCGCTCTCCGCAGCGCTCCCCGCTGCCTCTTGCAGACCCGCGTCGCCCATTTCGGTTCAATTAGCCTTCGAATTCAAAATTTGCGCGTGAAAGGGAACTCAAATAAAATTTGGTGCATTATATGAATACAATGTATACCTATAACTTTTCACTCCAAATGCTTCACGAAAATATGCAACTCACTTACTTTTTCTGATTCCATTTCTGATCCTTGTTTGAATTTTCAAACTTTTCGAAAAAAAGTCCACTTTCTTTTCCCGCAAATTTTAACATTCGCCTTTATTCCCAGTTTACTTTACCACACAAGACAGCCCAGACAGATTCAGACAGATAGAGCCACCAGCGTGATAATGCGGCGATTCGATGCAGAGAAGGAGAACCGCTTCGGTGCCGGCGGAGGAGCTGGAGGCGGCAGCACGCAGACCCACGCGCCCGCATCGCAGTTCTTCGGTGCGTCCTCCGCGAGCGCCAGCCGCGCGGCGATCGTCGCCAAGAACAGCGCGACGCTCGCGTCCATGAGCAGCAGCTCGACGACCGCTGCTGCGTCGCTGAAGAAGTACACGAGCCACGTCGCGTCGCATGATGCGTATCTGCGCAAAGGCGCCGCCGCCCACGCGAGCAGCAACGCGGAGAAGTTGGCGGCACAGTTCAGGAGTCAGCACGCGTCGAATAACCAGAATAGCAGTAGCAGCAGTAACCCCGGTGCAGCATACAAGTCAACCCAGTCGACGTCAGCAGACTCATCAACATCTTCATCGGCAGCAGCAGCAGCGGACAACAACAGCAATGGCAGCGCATCAAATATGAACAAGACGTGGAAGCTGAGCGACTTTGACATCGGCAAACCGCTAGGCAAGGGCAAGTTCGGCAACGTGTACCTGGCGCGCGAGAAGAAGTCCAAGTACGTCGTGGCGCTCAAGGTGCTGCAGAAGGCGCAGCTGATGAAGTCGAGCGTCGAGCACCAGCTGCGCCGCGAGATCGAGATCCAGTCGCATCTTCGCCACAAGAACATTCTGCGCCTGTATGGGTACTTTTACGACGCCAAGCGCGTGTATCTGATCATCGAGTACGCTCCGCAGGGGGAATTGTACAAGAAGCTGATGAAAGCCGGCAGGTTCTCGGAGAAGCAGTCGGCGCTGTATGTGCAGGAGATCGCACGTGCGCTCATCTACATGCACAGCAAGCACGTAATCCACCGTGATATCAAGCCCGAGAACCTTCTCGTCGGCCACTCGGGAGAGCTCAAGATCGCTGATTTCGGCTGGTCTGTGCACGCGCCGTCGTCGCGAAGAACAACACTATGTGGTACGCTAGATTACCTACCGCCCGAGATGATCGAGAACCGTCCGCACGACGAGCACGTGGACATCTGGACGCTCGGGATCTTGATGTACGAGTTCATCGTCGGCAACCCGCCGTTCGAGGCCGAGAGCAACACAGAGACGTACAAGCGAATCGCGACGATCGACCTCAAGTTCCCGTCGCACGTGTCACCCGCCGCGAAGGATCTGCTGGTGAAGATTCTACGGAAAGAGCCTAAGGACCGCCTGGCGCTAGAGGATCTTCTAACGCACCCGTGGATCCGACACCACTGCAGTGCTGTATAATACTTGGTGCTTGCTGCCACACGACGCACACACATACAATACCGGTGTGCAGTCAGTCCAGAATACAAAGAGTCACGTTGACGTAGATATATAAGTACAGTGTAGTGAGGAGACGCATGCATTTTTGGCGCTGTTTGATACTCATGCTTGGAAATGGAGAAAGAGTGAATCGTACACATGCGTTTATGAAAGTTATGAGAGAAACTAGAGCTTGTCGGCCTTGTCTGCTGCGGCGGCCGCTGCCTCTGCCGCCTCTTTCGCCAGCTGCTGCTCCGTGCGATGCGTGTCGGCGATCTTCTGGTAGCTCTTGGGCAGCTCGAACTGCTTGGCGAAGCCGTCCACCTACAGTTGTCGTTGCAAACAAGCAGCCGCAAGTGAGTGGTCTATGGACCTCAAGGTGGTTCACATTTTTCCTCATTCAAGGTGCATGATCCACATGTGCATATGTGCAGAGAGCAACATGCTACGCACCACGTCATCGAGCTGCTTCTTCTTCGAGTCGACGGCCTGGAAGGTCTTGAAGATCTCGGAGCGCGCGTCGTCCTGCTGCGTCGAGTGGATCATCTGCTTGTTGACCTCGCGCAGTTCTTCGATCTTGGACGTGACCTCCTGGTGCGCCTGCACGCTGCGCTCGTAGGTCGCGCGGTTGGTCTGGCGGATGATGTAGAGCGAGTCCTGCACGATCTCCTTGACCATGCGCGAGTTCTGGCCGCCCATTCTGCTGCTCCTATTTCCCAGTTGATCAAGCAAAATGATGGCAAGAGTTGATGAACTAGTATTAGCTGCGTCTCAGATGGTCTCAGGTGAAAATGTGGACCCAGACTCAGCTATCAATTCATTATAGCAATTCATACTGCAAAAAGGAATTGGAAAAGCGTGCGCGATTCATTTTGCTCAGCACATTTTTTTCAAGCAAAAAAGGCAAATTTGGCTCGCCAAGCAAAAATGGCGTCGTATCTGCAAGAGCTCATGAACCGTACGTGGATCTCTCTCTGGACAAGTGACTACTGCAGCAGAGCGGTATGCCTGTGATGGTGCATGTGCATGTAGATGTGGATGCGCTGACTGTGTCTTGCTCACTTGTGTTAACTTGTGTGGCTCCTGTCTGCAAACAGAGACGATCTCGGTAATCACGAACGACGGCCGCAACATCATCGTAAGTCGCGCTTGTTTGCTACTATTGACATTGCCTGCGATCGCGAACGCCCACGCACCTTTGCTTATGCGTGGCGCTGAAGTACGTATGTGATCGCTAACGTCTGATGTGTTGTGCTGCTGGTGCTGCCTTTACTGGTGCTCCTGTGCTGTTGTATTGCATGCGCAATGTGTGTTGGTTTCCGCTTCCACCAGGGCGTCCTGAAAGGCTACGATCAGTGCATCAACGTGGTGCTGGACGACAGCTTCGAGCGCGTCTACTCGACGAAAGAACCAGTGGAAGCAGTGGAGCTGGGATTATATATTGTGCGCGGCGACAACATGTACGTGACTGGTGATGACAGCGCATTGGCCGCTTGAAATGCGCTGCAATGAATGGAATGTGCGTACGTACAGCTTGCCAAGGAGCTAACATTTCCATTGCGTTTTGTGATCATCGTCGTATGATGTCTGACAGCTGCGTCATTGGCGAAGTGCCGGAAGACATTCGCGAGCAAGTGATCGACGACCAGACGCGCGCCGCGCCGCTCAAGCCGCTGGTGCACTGACCCATCCATCTAATTTACTGACAGCCCCGGCCTTCATCCATCCCAAGATCCTCATCCAGCATCAAGCCAACGTCCAAATCCGGAATATACAAGCTCTCTCATGTGAAACTATGTGATGCCATCGCAATTGAGATTGCAGATAATAGAAGAAGAGCATTTTCATTGCATATTCGTACTTTGTCGGGAGGGTGCATGCTCCGACAAAGTACGATTCATCCTTCATTATTCGCAAGCCGCGTTGTTGCTTCACTTTCACGAGACAGAGACATCGAACGCGAGCGAAGGAAACATGGCGACAATCACGCGCGCATCTGCTGCTGCTTCTAAGCGACTCGCGCTCGCACACGCGCATCGATCGTCCTATGCTTCTACTGCTGCTGGTCCTGCTGCATCTGCGTATGTGTCACGAGCTAACTGGCTCGAAGAGAACTGCGGCGACGTGCCCACGCACCCGCAGAAGCAGGACGACGAGATCAGCGAGATGCTACGTGGAGGCCACGCGATCCAGAAGGCCAATCAGAAGCTCTTGGACGGCAAGGTGCGTAGTGTATCGTGGCGCATTGACTGCTTTGCTTGTTATGCTCGTGTATTGAACGCTTATTGTGATGTGATGTGTGAATGTGCTGAGCAGCTGATCAGCGCTGGTCGTGGTGGCGCCACAGCGTACGACGAAGCGCATTTCCAAACACTCCAGGTATGAACATGCCCATCTACAGCGTCGCATCATTCCACAACAGCTGTAGTGCAAAAGCGATTTAATGGCAACATGCTGTAACTGCGACGTATTTGCAGGAGCTCAAGCAGCTGGAAGACAACGCTGTGAAGCGCATTGAGAGCGCGGTGGAGCACCAGGGCTTCCGCTTCCGACCGAGTTTGCTGATTCCATTGGTGCACTGCAGTAGCGTGGCTCTCGGTAAGCTGTCATTAGCATCTTCACTGCCAAGTAACTTGTACATTGTAGCTAATCGCCTGTTGCGGACATGATACTGCAGGCGGCGTTTTGAGCCTCTTTGGTGAGAACGTGAGCACATCGTACCAGATGGGTATGAAGATCGCGATCAGCGACTACTACAACGACCAGATCCGCGAGCTTTACGAGAAGAAGCCCAAGGAGATTGAGCTCAAAGAGGTAGCATGCTGCTATTGACAGTGTTGGTAACCTTGGTTCTAGAGTACTGATTTCATCCCGCTTTGCTATGGATTATGCATGAACTGTGAATAGCTGTTCAAGGTCTCGCGAGACGAAGAGCTCGAGTTCGTGGACGCCCACACGCCCGACACGCTCGACCCGAATAAAGGAGACGAAGACGCGGTCACGAAGTTCGCCAAGACGTCCTCGAAGATCCTCCTCCAAGTCGCAAAGACAGTATAAATTCCTCGTCGAGTTTTTGGTCCAGAGCTGTCAAAGATAGGCGCATCTGCTAATTGAAATGAACGAATGAACCGAGGGTAACGATGATTATTGCTACTGATTGATTGATGCGGTGACAATCTATACATGAAAAGTTGACTACAGCTACTCGGCTGACTTGAAGAGCAGGATGTAGTGCTGGTCGGCCTGGAAGAATAGGAGGAACTGCGTGTCGTAGGCGACCGAGCAGCCGAAGCGCTTACCCACGATGCAGTGCCACGTCTGGCCGTGCTTCTGGTCAAAGTACTTCTTCATGTCGGTCGAGATGTCCTTCTCGATCGCATTCGGGTTCGCCTGCAAGTACTCGATCAGGCGCACCACGGCCTCGTCCTTGAGCGTCGTGGGCAGCTCGAGCCGTAGGACCGTGATCTTTGGGATCTTGCCAGAGACCTCGCCGCCGTCTTCTACTGTCGCTGCGCCGCCGTCCTCTGTGCCCGCTGCCTTGCTCGCGTCTGGCGGTCCCATATTCTCTCTCTGTTTTCTTGTCTTGCGTCGTGGACTTCTGTTATGCGCTTGTGCTGAGCTTGTGCGGATGGATGGATGAGTGGATTCGAGTGTACGGCATCTTCTCCAAGGTCGACCAAAGGTCGCGCTTGGAGAGATCGATCGAATCCGTTCTCAGTTACAGTCAACACACGCAGATCCTTGAAGCATGCCTGTATTAACTATATTAATATAGGTACAATGATTGTGGCACCCTATATTAACTGGTTTTATCATTGATATCGTAATATAGACACCAATAATGAACGCAACTTTCGGTGTTGGTTGATGAACACGACTGAGGTCAAGAAGATCAATAAAAAATGCGTCATTAGTGCGTGAATGGCTTGGCCATGGGTAGGTCTTCAAGATTTCCCTGTCTTGCTTGGTCTTCTTCAAGTGATGAGAAGAGCCCGCGTGTCTTCATTCATCTTCTCGACAGGTTTGGACCAAATCTGAAGGCTCAGGTCAGAACAGTAATATAGGTGATCTACTTTTCCTTAGTTGTATCAAGTCAAAATGGGAACTACATCTACAAGCCGATTAATATAGGGAGACACCTCTCATCAACCAGATCCTGTGCCACTTTCCATCTCACAGCTCTTCATTCGCTCAGCTCATCCGCGTGCATGGCGCTTCACCGACGCCGCGTCCGAGGATTTGCTCCAGTACTTGCGCTTGACGCGGTCTACCGTGCGCGTCGAGTAGAGCTCGAAGAACGACGATACGGTGGACGACACGCACGCGTACCCTCCGCTGCTGTCCGCTGTGTACACGAACACGCGGAAGCAGAAGGGGAACGTCTGCGCGGGCGCCGAGCGCGTGGCCTTGCGCTTCTTCTTGAGCATCGGCTGCACTTTCCAGACATCCGGCAGGAAGAACCATGTGCTGCGTACCAGTGGTGTGCCGTCTCCATTGCTGTCGCTGCTCGTGGCGGTAGTAGTACTGGCAGCACCTTCACTGGCTGAATTGGTGGCGTTCGCATTCTCATTCTCGCCCTTGTATGGTAGGTTCTCGCGGTCCGTGAAGGATGTCGCCCCCAGTCGCGTGCGGCGCTCTTTCATCTCAACCGCCTGAAAGCAGCTGTAGCGGAACTCCTCGAACGCGACCGAGCTGCTGAACTCCGGCGGGTCGCCCAGCTCCTCGACGAGGTCCGTGTTGTCGCGCTGCGGAACGCGCTCGAAGCGGCCGAGCACGAAGAGCTCCTGCGCGCTGCCGCCGCTGCCGCTTGCGCCGACACCGTGCTCGTACTTCATGTGCTGACCAGACGGGATTGACGGTAGTGTCGCCGCGCAGCTCGCGTGGACAGTGGATGCCATTCCTAATCTGCGCGAGGACGAAGACAACGATGAGGACGAGACTGAGGATCCCAGTATCGATCCACCGGCCTCACTACCACCACCATTACAAGTAGTAGTACCTCCCAGCCGCAAAGGTTGGGCCGCCTTGGCGATGACGTGACAGTACACCGGTCCGCGACAGACGCCGACGCTCGAGTGCTTGCGGTTGTTCATCTTCATCGAGTAAAAGTCGTTGTGCTCGGGACACGCGGGGAAGCACTGGAGGTTCTTGCGGCCGTTCTTCCAGTAGCAGTCGTTCAGCACCGTCACGAGGCGCAATTCCGCCTGGAACGGTGACGAGGAGGCTGAGCTCTTCGTCTTTTGCTGGGTGGAGCTATTCAATAATGCTGTAGCTCCCGGTGGGGGTAATGGTGCTACAGGAGCGCTTGAAGAGGATCGTCCGCGAAGGACACGCTGAGAAGCAGCAACAGTGGTAGAGGAACGCACTTTGGTTTTCAACGATGTAGCAGCAGCAGCAGGTTCGCGGTAGAGTGCGTTCTTCCGAGCGTCGCTTTTGATGAAATGGGTCGTCGTCGGCAGCGGTGCGTGGAACCCGCCAGCGGCGCTCCAGGGCGAGCTGCCGTCCCCCTCTGGTTGGGTCTTATCATGAAGATCCATGATGGCGCTGCTGCCATGTTCGTTCCCATCGAACTGAAGCATGGCTTGATGGTGGTTATGGCTGTGCTGCTGGTGCTGAAGGGGGATGAACTGGTCGATGTCGCCCCCATCGCTCGGCGCACAGCCTGGGAAGAACATGGCGTGCTGCTGCTGGCCATGCTCCAGTTGATGCGGAAGCACCTGGTGGTTCATGTGCCAGTTCTGGAACTCGGCGTGGCTCAGGTCCATGCCGGCGAAGATCATCTCGGGCTCGCCGTGATGGACGAATGGCATGAAGTGCTCCATGTGCGCAGGGGACGGCGCGTCCAGAGATGAAGACGGCGCGTCCTTCCCATGCTCGAGCGGGTCCATCTGGAAATGGCCGAAGCCACTACTACTGTGGCTGTTGCCGTCTGGGCCCGAGTCTATCGGCAGTGGCGTGAGGCCATCAGCAGCAGCGTGGTCGCCCACCCAGCAAGGCACGCCAAAGTACGGGACCGAATAGTTGGCGTCCGCTTCACGGCTGTAGTCGCCAGCTGTGGCGAAGGCGACGGAGCTCTCGGGTGGGCACGAGATCATGGCTCCGTCTTCAATCAGAGCGGAGCACGCCCAGTCGGGTCCGTCGTGCGCTGCTGCGTCGCTCGATGGCGCGTAGCCGTGAAGGTGCTCTTGGTGCTGACGATGGAGCTGCTGCTCTTGATGTTCAACAGGTGGTTGGTGATGAAGGTGCTGGTGCTGGTTGCTTTCAGTGAATGAAGAGTGACGGCTTCGGTCGAAGAACGCAGCCGAGATGCCGGAACAGCCGTCGAAGATCTCGCCGAACCTCGTCATGTCACCGTCGATGAGCACCGAGAGCGAGCCCTTGCGCGGTGGCGCGTTGTTGTTGCCACCTTCCGATCCAGAAGAGGAGGCGAGCGGGAACTGGTGCTGTTGGGAAGACTCGAGCTGCATCATGAGGAACTGATCCGTCCACGTCGAAGAAGGTGGCCGCTTTTTGTTGTTGTCGGCGGCGTGTTTGCAAAAAGGGTGGGCGGGCGGGCGGACGGGCAGGCGCGCGAGTGATAACGGGATGAAGACGGGTTGAAGGGGTGAGGAGAGCGGCGGCTTTGTATCAATGTGGAAGGTACATTAATGATGACGAAGAGCTCAAGGATCAGCGCACACACAACAACAGCACGAAACGCGTGGCGGTAATGTCCCGCCATTCAACGAGCGAGCGCTAACGCAAGGAGAGAGCGGGCTCTCTCCTAATTTGAGTGGTGCGGCGCAGGGGACACACACTGCGAACAGACCCTTTGAGTAGTAGCTGAAAGGGCTTTCGCAGGAGGCGGGGCGACAAGTCGGCTGCGAAAGGGAGGGACCAACCCGTGGGCGTGCTGTTTTCTTTCGAGCGTGTTTATCTCAAGGTTTGCGAGCCTCGAGAATTCACGGCAGGTCCTCCCTCCCCCGACGTGCCTCTCGGTCTCAGAAATGCAAAGTCTGTGTGACCCCCTTCCCAAGCCAGGATCCGAACCAGAGTCAGCTAGCCACCAGCCAGCCAGCCAGTGTCGGACGGCTGTGTGAAGAGGAGTTAAGATTTCTATGGAACAATTCGTCGGACACTTTGACGTGCCACCACCGCCAGTTTTGTTTTAATGTTCGGACACCCAAAGGTAAAGATACCTCCAGTGTCTTGAAAGCCTTGAGAGTCTTCAAAGTATTGATGCTTAGGCATCAAGGGCTCAAGGTGCCTTGAGAGCCTTTGACGTGTCGATGCCTAGGCATCTAGTTCTGCAGCACAAATCTTGGCACTACTTACTGAACGGATGGCGACTTAAACCCAGATTTCGGGTGCGCAGCTGAGCAGAAAATCACAGAAGGAAAACGCGGAGTATTTGAAGCCCTCCTAGACGGCTCACAAGCCAACAAACAGCCTGTGCTGTTTTAAAAACAAAATCTCCGTACGAGAAGGGGGGTGCGCGCAATCAATTACTATATCGGGTATTGTAGACATGCGCAAATCCCTGGCTTGTTGGCATTGCTTTGCTTTGTTGTGTTTGTAAACTTTGGTCTGCAGAGAGCGAGTTCCCTTGCCTTGCAGGTCAACTGGGACGAGGTCTCGTCGCTTGACAAAGAACAACAGCGACTCTGAGATGTACGCGAACTCCAAGTTCCTAGACATTCACTTCGCGCTTGAAGATGACAGCCCATTTTACGCACGCACGCACGCGCTGCTCGAATGCAAACCGCACGCAATGTTGGCTCTCTGCGCAGCTGATGGCGATGAGGAACTGGCGACCAACGAGCTACTCAAATGTCAACTATCCAAATAAGAGAGGAGA
The DNA here is from genome assembly GCA_038051095.1 of Globisporangium irregulare. Lineage (NCBI taxonomy): Eukaryota > Oomycota > Peronosporomycetes > Pythiales > Pythiaceae > Globisporangium > Globisporangium irregulare. The sequence continues at coordinate 18,438 of JALBZZ010000596.1, forward strand.
TTTTGGTTTTGCATTTCATGCATTCCAAGTGCAAGTGCTTACTTCAAAATCAATCAGAAATCAAGTAAGCATTTGCGTGGTTTAGGTACACACATGCCTCTAGACATACATGTACGGATAGAAAATGGACCGTATCAGCGCTAGAATAATGAGTTGGACTATAATCAGGTTATACGACGGCGACAACCTACGCCAGTGACCTGGTGGCTTATCAGTGACCGTGCAGTCTTTGAAGTGCGTACAGTCAAAGTCTGCACTTGCAAAGCACTACGTCACTTCTGCTCGGTCAACGCGAAAGAAATGCCTGTCATACGAGACAAAAAGGGCGATTTCCTGTCAGCACACTCGTCATCTTCGTGTATCTTATTCCCAGCCATTTTTGACGCACGGTGCCACATCCACATCTGAAGTGTGTTGAGGTGTTCGCAAGACTAAGAAGCCTTTATGATACGGATGAATAGCTGCTGAAATCAGACTGGGGTTGTAGAATAAGCGGCCATGAGAGGTTGAAGTTACAGAGAGATCAAGTGCTCGGCGTGGATATTATTTTGTATGATTATGATACGAGTATGACCACGGGTCTCCCCATAAGGCACACTAGGCTAGCTTGCACGGATCATTCGGGAGCTTGCGGGCTTGGCGGTGGAGATTTGTTCTCACTGTCCGACCTGTCGCGCCACGCACCAGTATAATACCCTGCAACCTATCTATGTAGTACTGTGTTCGTTTGATCCACGAATCAGTTGTCTATCCGACACCTTTGGTTGCAATAGCAGTGATCGATTAAAAGTCAAATGGAGTCGAGACCGCCTCGAGGTCGTGCGCCTGCTGCGCCTTCGCCTTCTTGTTGTGCTTATAGATCACAGTGCCAGTGACAGCAACGGCAGTGGCGACAGCGATTCCACCGCCAATAAAGAACTGGGAGGAGGTGCCGTTTCCGTCAGCAGAGTTGGGTTCACTGGCAAGTGCGATTTTCTTGGTGGTGGTGGTCATTGTGGTCGGAATCGGAGCTTTGGTAGTAGCCGCTGGGGTTGGTACTGGCCACGCGCAGCCCCACACTCCAGTCTTCACAGCACGGCACTCAGCGTCGACT